>CAJNIZ010004548.1:9680-19999 GCA_905231905.1 Symbiodinium pilosum | reverse complement strand
ACTTGAAAGGTCGCGGCTACTTCTAGTGCAGTTACAAGCACCCATCTATCGAATGCCCCACCTGCAGATGCACATGACCTCCAAGTAAGTAGGGATAGCCTCGGTTGGCTTGGATTGGGGAAGGCAATCACCTTGCATGCCTCCGGCTGATGAACTTGAATTTGCTCAAATCATCCTTCAAAACGGCGAGTTAAGGGAAAGTGTAGCAATTACTAGGGGTGCTCAGGGACAAAGGTTTGTCGTTTGGGAACGCAAGATAGAGCCAGCATGATGGCGTTCATGCTGCAGGGTTGAGGGTTTAAGGGCTTAGTAGTGAGGGCTTAGGATTCACGGCTTGGCTACTTAGATTGAGGGGAGGTAGTCAGCCATTTAGAAGGAAGTTTCTAGGACTGCCGTGCAGGCTCATTGTCATTACACGTGCGGTGCAACTAGCAACGTCCGAAAACCAATGAGCTAGCTGTCCCAAACTCCCTGAAGCCAAAATACTCGAGGGCAGGTCACCAACGCAAGTGACATCAATGCTACAGCAATATTTGACTTTCGTGGTATTCAATGTTCCAGTACTAGTGAGGAGCATGCCAATATGTCAAAAGAAGAAAAAGAAGACCTAGGCCTTCTTAAGCCCCAACCCTAAACCCTAAAACCCACACCCTAAGCCCTAGACTCCACACTCTGAACCCTAAACCCCAAACCCCAAACCCTAAACCTTAACCCCTGAACTGAAGTGTTTGGCAAAACCCTACGCAACCCTCACCCAGACTCCAAAGCTAGGTTGTGCGATCTGGTCTTAATAAAAGTTTCATAGGGTTTAGGGCTTAGGGTTTGTGGTTTAGGGTTTAGAGCAGCAGGGGACTGAGTAAGTGGTGTATAAGACGGAGATGAGCACCTCAACCCCAATTCAGGGACTCAACGCCTGGGTAAAAAAAGAAAAAAACATACCTATTGCTGTGGATATTACTAGTCGTGCATGAACTTAGTATACTATAATACCATTATAATGTACTCAGGGCTATGCAAGATTTTTAGTATCCACAGGAAGTCTCCTGAGCCTTCAAGTTTGTAGCTTTTCGTGGAGCATATGAGCTATAGTCTAAACTCCTATATGGGATAGGGGACTTTTATAGGGGTTACTAAGGAGGATACTGGGAGTTTAGACCATTGCTCATATGCAGTTAGATACTCTAGAGAGTGACAGGGGCTTGCTCACCAACCCTCGCCAGTGTTCTGAGGTTTCAGGGTTAGCGCGTTGCGTTCGTACTGTAGAAGCCAGAATAATTCCCAAGATCATCCCTTTGTAACGCGGTTTAGGGTTTAGGGTTTAGGGTATATTATAACCAGCATATATATGCATACCCTGGCACCTTATTCTACTTGTTTACGCCCCTAAGCCTACAATGCCACATGAACACCCGTCTCTACGCCCAGAGCCCATTTCATTGTTCCATTTGTATTCGATGTGATTCTGTCTTTGTTCAATAGCTCATGTCCCTTCACCCTAGACCCTAAACCCTAAACCTTAAGTTCCATGTTCTTTTCCATTATCCCAATTAGTACCCCAATATGGATTACCCTAAACCCTAGAAACCCTAAAAACCCTGAACCCTGAAGCCTGAAGCCTAAATAGTAGTTTCCATTTTCTTTTCCATTATCCCAATTATTCCTAGCCCTAAACCCTAAACCCTAAACCCCAATATATACCCCAAATTCTTGAGGCCTCCACACTAGGCTCTAAGCCATGCCTCTGGGGGTAGCAGCCAGAAATAAAGCAATCCCCCAAAAGGGAAGATATGAGCTATAGTCTAAACTCCTTAAAGGGGGTTATATAGGGGATTATATATGGGACTACTATAGGGGTTATTAAGGGGGATACTAGGAGTTTAGACAGTAGCTCATATGGGGGTATGTGGTAGGGGAATGAAAGAGGACTTGGAGATTATTTTGTATTTTGGAGTATGGGGTTGGGTGAGAAGTAATTCCTCACCAGCCATTTTTCAAGATGTGAGTGCCTACCTAGGAAGTGGCTATTATCGGAACAGGCAGTTGTTCCGAGTTGATTCCTGAACCGCGCACCTCGTGCGCCCACCCGTAGGAGGAGGATTTGGATAACTGAGATCCTCCTATTTCCAGACCCCAGACGCTGAACCCTAGGCCCCAAACTCTAAAAGCCTAGACCCTAAACCCTTTAGGCTACCGGCGAGTCAACTACTACATCAGCTCCATGCTCATTGGCACCGAAGATGCTGGGTTGTGGTTGAAGAACTTAAATTAAGTAACCAGAATGTGGGTATATATTAAGCAATAGGGGTTTCCTACTGCAATATCCCTGAACCCTAAACCCTATATACGGGTGATATTCAGATTCCCGCATGACCCTTGTATACTATAGTACCCTTATTCCCAAGGTATAAGGAACTTAGGGCCATGCAGGATTTCTAACATCCACCGTACCACTGTCATAGTAATTTCATAAGTCCCCTTGCAGCAACCTAGGATGATCACCGGGGTTTAGGGTTTAGGGTTTAGGGTTTAGGGTTTATGATACCCTACATAACCCCCCCCAAGGGAGTTTAGACGATAGCTCATATACCACCGTCATAGTATAGTCCCCCTTAAGTTGGTAGAATATGGCATTGGGTATAATGGGATCCCCATATACCCCATATTCTGTCTACTTAAGGGGGACCATACCCTAAACCCCAAACCCTAAACCCTATATGCTATCTACTTACGTAAGGGTGACTACAACTTAGTTTAAACCCTAAACGCTAAACCCTAAACCCTAAGTTCCTTCACAGCAATCCCAGGATGGGGAGCTTACCGACTCGCTCCTGCAGCTGACCCCCCGCCGCATTTTGTTTTTGGATGTTAGGATTTTGGGGCAGGGTTTGAGGTTTAGGGTTTAGGGTGGAGGGTTTGGGGGTCTAGGGTTGGGGCTTTAGGGTTTGGGGGTTAGGGCTTGGGGTGTTTGAAGTTTAGGTTTAGGCTCTAGGGCTTCAGCAGATCTAGGTCTTAGGGATGTTTGACATGAAGTCCGGCAACCTCAGGGTCCCAATGGCCAACCATGGGTATAGTCCCCCTTAAGTAGATGGAGCATGGGGTATATGGGGATCTTATTCTAATGGACCAACAGCCATGTTCTAAGGAGGACTAGAACTACTTGGAACTTCGGAAGCTGCGCTGGCAGTTTCGATTTCGGGCAGCATATTGTGTATGTGGCCAACAACCTCTCCCTAAACCCTTAACCTGAGCCAGCTGTTGGCCTTGCGTGGCCTGACAGCAGTGGATCGATTCAAGCGAGTCACTGCGAACATCAGGGCCGATGTGAGCTACTGTCAAGGGTCTAGGGTTAGGGTTAGGGTTTAGGGTTTAGGGTTAGGGTTTAGGGAAAGTTCAGGGTTTAGGGGCTAGGGGTTAGGGTGTAGGTTTACGACGGGACCGCTAAGGGTGGACACCCCGGTCCCTGTGGTAGTTTAGTATCGTCCCATAAGACCTTCCGTTATAGGAACCCCAAACCCTCAGCCCTAAACCCTAACATGTCCATTAATCATGTGGGACACAAATTCATCTCCACCATCTCCTAGATAATCCCAGTTGTCATCTCGTCCTCCATGTTCTTTTCGATTTTGCTTTTCGTTGCTTGGAGTTCCCTCGTAAGGGTTCAGGGTTTATAGGGTTCAGGGCTTTAGGAGTTTAGGGTTTAGGGTTCCGGGTTTAGGGGTTATGGGTTTAGGGTTTAGGGCTTAGCATTAGGGTTTAGGGTTTACGGGTTCTGGGTTTAGGGTTTAGGTGTGTAGGGTTATGATGAAAATTGTGTGGGGGAAATGTTGGTTGTGGCTGATGTGATGGCCGTAGACCTCTGTGCAGGTGATGAGATTCCATTTTCTTTTCCATGATATATAACCCCTATTATACCATAATATACTAAAATATTCTATAATATACTATAATATTCTATAATATACCATAACATACCATAATATACTATAAAATATTGTAATGTACCATAATATACAATAATATACCTACACGTTTGAGTCTACTCGGTGTTCAGGGGTAATGGATATTGTGACGGAGGGGGACCAAGGGTTCAGGATCTAGGGTTCAGGATCTAGGTTTCAGGGTTCAGGCATCAGGGTTTAGGAGTTTCAAGCTGTCAAGTTCTAAGCATGGCTAACTGCCTGAAGTTACGGCCTTCTTTCATCATCCAGCCTGTATTGACTCTGCATGCTAAGCCGTAAGTCCTTACACCCCTCATCTAACGTCAAGTTGCTAGTCCAAATCCAGCAAAACTGCTGAGGATCAAACACGGTGACCCGCAGATCGTTTGCCACCCAGCCGCCGTGTTTCAGGTGGCACTGTCAGGGCTTCCGGAAAGGAAATGTGCTTGCTGTTTGGGTTGTGTATGTGCGTCTCCTGGCACGCAATGGGGTTTATAGGGTTTGGTTGATCATGGTGAGTGTTCTTCTAAAGACTTGATGACCGTAATTACTCACACGGCTTAGGGTTGAGGGTGCCTGGTTCAGTATGGTAGCCGGTTACTCCCCGCCCCCTAATATGAAACCTCCAACCCCCGTAATATTAGATATTCCCAACATCTTGTAAAATAGCAGGGAGTATCTAATATTCGGGGGGGTGGGGGGGAGGGGGGGTAGTACTAGGGGGAGAGGATTGCAGGTTGGGTTGTTCCAAGGTGCATAGTCTCCTCAAAACCTTCAAAAGGTCTATGCCACTCCTATGCAGTATCATCAGAGGGCTCAAAAGGTGGGCCAAAGGAAGGTATAGGAAATTTTCCCCAACATAGTAGAGGATATACTAGGTGTCCTTGAATCCGCCTACCTTCATCCGAACTTTTGAGCCTTTTGATGTCAGGTCTTCAGCTGAGCAGAGAATGAGGTTGTGAACATTGCATCCGTACATACGTTGAGTTTCTGAAGTCTGCCAAAACAAGCTTAGGGTTTAAGGGTTCAGGGTTTACACAAAACCTTCCTAATAGTATCTACTGTGGGCTAGTTGGGCCTAAAGAAAACCATGGGCCTCAAAAAACATTCTGAAACAGTTGCCGAAGCTCTGATTCTGGATACCCTCTTCCTTCCAGGCGGCGTGAAGAGAGTTAGGTCCTTTCCATGTAAAAGGGGAAGCTATCCCCCCTCAAACCCTTCACCTAACCCGTACAAACAAACCACCAAACACCGAAACCCTGCTCTAAACCTCAAAACGCTGAACGCGAAGACCCTAAAAGTTTAGGGCTTTGGGTTCAGGGCTTTGGGTTTAGGTTTAGGGCTTAAGATTTCCAATCCCCCTGCCTCGGGCCTTGTACTCTGGGATCCTAACCATAAGCAGCCACCTGCTTCCCGAAACTTATTATGGGCTTAGGCTTCTAGGGTTTAGGACTATAGACGGGTATTAAAAAGGGCATTTAAATAGAAAACAAAACTTGGCTGGGGGCCATGCTTGTAATTTAAACCTGCGCTTCAGGGTTTAGGGTTTAGGCCCCCAGCCCTAAGCTCTACAAATCCCTTCACATCCCCATATTGCAATTACCATACATTAGGGCGCCAAACATCAAGCCCAGGATGCAACAGACAACCTCCCCAAAAAAGGACAGAAGGCCTAGACCCCAAACCCTTTGTCTCCAGCCACTAAACCATACACCCCAAACCCTAAACCCTTAGACCCTAAAGGCAAAACATAGGATCCTGAGCCCTAGACCGTAGACCCCAAACCCCAAACCCTAAAACCCTTCAAACAAGAAAGAACAACAAACACCCTAAACCCCTAAACCCTAATCCGCTAAACCCTAATCCGCTACACCCCAAACCCCTAAATCCCCTAAACGCCCTTAAAACCCTAAACCCCCCTAAACCCCTAAACGCCCCTAAAACCCCTAAACCCCTAAACCCCCCTAAAAACCCTAAACCCTAAACCCCCTAAGCCCAAATCCTAAACCCCCACACCCTAACCTTAAACCCCCAAACCCTAATCCTTAAAAGCCCTTTTTGCAGGCCGACCTTCTTTGGTCTCGGCTTTGCTGCCTGCCCTGGGTGCTGGTCAAGCTCTGGTTTTGCGCGGCCTGCCTCAGGTTAAGGGTTCAGGGCCTTAGGGCTTTAGGGTTTTAGGGTTTAGGGTTGAGGGTTAAGGATATCCTTGAGGGTCCAAGGATTCAATAAATAGGGTTTTAGGGCCCAAATGCTGTAATCTGAATGGTATTCGGGGCCTAAAGCCCTAATATTTGGGTCCGTGGACCCTTAGGATATAGGGAGTGGTTCCCTGAACCCTTAGAGTTCCCCTTGAGTAGATAGAATATGGGGTATCTAGGGTTTAAGGTTTAGGATTTAGGGTAAACGGTCCACCTTAAGTAGATAGAATATGGAGTATTTAGGGTTGAGGGTTCAGGTTTTTTTGGTTTGGGGGTTAGGGTTTATTCCCCCCTTAAGGAGATAGAATATGGGATATATGGGGATCTTGTTCTAATATACCCAAAGCTATATACTATCTACTCAAGGGGGACTATACCTTTAGTGGACGGTTTCCTAAAGGGACTTTTGGGGTCATAGAGTTCCTTCCCTAAATCCTCATGTGAAATCCTAAAGCTGAAACACTGTTAGGTGCAAGGTATGCCTTTGAAGTGCAAAAGCCTAAACCCGAAACTCTAAGCCCCAAACCCTAAGCCCCAAATCCTAAAAGTGGAAGTCCTTGAAGCCTTCATCCACCTCTAAACCCCTAAAACCCTATCTAAACTCTTCCACCTCAGGTCACTCTGGCGGTCTACATCGTCGCGCAGCAGAATGGCCTCCTAAGCCGGGATGCAGCTCAACAGCACTAAAACCCCAATGTTCAGAGTTTAGGGTTTAAGGTGTAGGGCTTCGAAATTTCTAGGGTTTAGAAAAAGCCCTGTTAGGGGGATTCTAGGGAGCCAAAAGGGTACATGAGAAAGCGTCCCGAAAATCCCCTAAGTTTTGGAACATCTTTGGTAGAGGGTTTAGACAAAGCCTTTGTTTTTTTCTTTTTCTTTTTCGGTGGATTCTTTACGAGGACCTCAGGGACGCTTAGGGTACATATAGGCTATAGTCTAAACTCCTTAAAGGGGGTTATATAGGCACTCATATAGGGGACTGCTATAGGGCTTATTAAGGGGATACTAGGAGTTTAGACTATAGCTCATATAGGCTGTTAATTTTAGATACTCTAAACCTTAACCTTAAACCCCAAACCCCAAACCACATATAAGCTATTAACCTAAGGGTCCAGTATACAACAAAGGGTCCCAAGAGCCTCTCGAAAAAAGAAAAAAACATAAGGATTATACGGGAGAGATATACGGGATTTAGGGTTTAGGGTCTAGGATACTTATGAGCTATAGTTTAAACTCCCCCAAGGGGCTATATTGGGATTATGTGGTAATTTCCCGAAATAAGGGGACCCCAATATAGACCCCAAAATACTATCTTATTATAGGGACCCCTAAAAAAGTACCCCTAAACCCTAAACCCTAAGCCCGTATAGGGGACGATTCTGGGGATGATAAAGGAGGATACTAGGAGGTTAGACGATAGCTTACCCTAGAAGCCCAGGTACCCATGTAGTAGGTCCTTGGGTTATAGATAGTATGTTTTCATAAAGGGACTTAAGGACAGGAACCCAATATATAGGTAACTGGGCTTCTAGGGCTATATAGGGGAACATTGCCCCCGTTTTCTAAGGACCGTGGCTTGCATAGAGTCCCTGTGGGGCACCGTGTTAGTTTGGGGGAGCGTGAGCCCGAATTTGTAAACACTAACCTGGTTTTAGGGTTTTGGGCTAAGGGCTCAAAGGCCTAAACTGGTTTAGGGTTTTGGGCTAACGACTCAAAGCCCTAGATCCTGAACCCTGAACCGCAAAGCCTGAATAGACCTTAAGATCCTAAACCGCGTGTTGACACTCACCCCGCATAAGTACAGTGCTGAGCGGCTGGGGTGGCTTACCCTAAACCCTTCCGGGTTATAGTCCCCCTCAAGTAGATAGAATATGGGGTATATGAGGATTTTTCTATAATCTATCCAAAGCCATATTCTATCTACTTAAGGGAGACTATATCCGTACTTTAGCTGCGAAAGCTGTCGTTGCGTCTATGTTGTGTCCATGCCAGGGGGGCCACCATGGATTTAAAGCATACTCTGGGTTTAGGGCTTAGGTTTAGGGTTGGAGTTTAGGCATGAATGGAGAGGCTTCTGCACCAACGATTTTTTTCTCAAGATTTCCTCCACCCAGTGAACACTGTAAACCGCAAGAGTATATATTCCCCCTTAAGTAGATAGAATATGATGGCTTCGGATATATTATAATAAGATCTCCATATACTCCACATTCTATCTACTTAAGGGGGACTATACACTAGAAAGGCCTTACGAACTCCCAACCCGAATAAGTCCCTGGACGTCTCATAGATTTGCTATCCACTTGTGCAAGTCTTGAGAAACCCATCTGTGGCTCCAATGGAATCCCTTATCTCCAGGAAGTGGCCCCAAACCTTAAACCCTTAACCCTAAAAGAGGCGCACGCTAGCCTACACTCTAAACCCTAAACACATAATTACATGTAAAAGTTAGTGATCAACCTTTGTGTGGGACTTATTACCATACTTCTCCGGGTATACCTATAGAACCGAAAGCCTGGAAAATTGTTGGGTCTATTTGAAAACCCCGAGTCTGGAGCAGCAACTGCCCGAAACCCCGGGTTTTGACGTGAAACCTCAGGTTTGTGCAATGCCCGGTTTTCCCGTGACCAACGCGTGCCCAACCCATGATTTACCCGTGGAAAACCCATGGTTTACCCGTGACCTGGTCATGGGTTACGCCAACCCTGGGTTACATGCCAAAACCCCGGTTTGAAGCTTCCGCCTGCTTTTTTTGCGGGTCTGGGTTCCCTAGGTAATTACCTTCCATCTAGACTCTCTCCACGTCCTTGTACCATACACATCCCCAGTATAACCCACCTTAAATCTAGGGGACCCTGCTTGCTTGTACCGTCCACCACATGCAATCTTACCCTAAAACCTTTAACCCCTTACTCTCCTAACCCTAAACCCTAAACCCCTAACCCCTTAAACTCTGAACCCTCAATCTCAGTTGCGTGGACCTGAACGCTACACCGTGATTGCCTGTCGAGCGTTCGTGATCCTGGGCATGAAGTCAGGATAGGCTTAAAGGCCTACTTGGAGGCCCATGGGACTTAGTAACTACTTATAACTGGGCTTATAGCCCTACTTCTAATCCACCTAAATGGGCTTATCGGGGTTACTCTAATTATAAGTAGGCTTATAAGCCCAGTTATAAGTAGTTACTCAGTCCCATGGGCCTCCAAGTAGGGTTTAAGGTCTAGGCGGAATGTGGGGGTATAGCATGGGGTTTGTATAGCGCAGTATAGGGTCATATTGGGTTATAGAACTCGTGTATGGGTCCATGTAGGTACATTATATGATTAAAAGAAATTCCGCACCCTAAACCCTAAACCCCGAACCCTACTTCCCATATTCTTACTGTTTTAAGGGCGAATAGGGAAGTAGATCTCGGTGATAACCCCTGTATAACCTCCTGAGATAGTGCCTATGCACTCATCTCTACGCTTTAACTTCCTCACATGGTGCCCTTATTCACTCCGCCATTGCTCCTTAAACTGGAAATTCGAGAAAAACATGTATGAATGCAGAAACCTGAATCGTTACCAGTACTTGTCTTTCAAAATCTTTACAACTATGGTAGAACATGCACCCAAACCTTATTCTAGCCATTTGGATACTGTTGGGCATCCGAAAAATAGGGGGAAGTCTCATTAGGCTAGCGGAAAATCGACTTCCTACATGTATTGGCTGTTTGAGCTGCGTCCTTCATCAAGAGTAGACTCTAAACCCTAAATTCGTAAATCCGCTGATCCTGCTTCTCTTGGGCTTCTTGTACTACAGGATGGAGTTGTTTGGGGATTTAGGGTTTAGGGTGGCTAACGACTAATTAAGCCCCCAAACCCTACACCTTTACTCTAGACCCCCCCAAAACCCTAAAACCCTAAACCCTGAACAACCGTTAGTTAGGGCATGGGCTTGGATTGAGTCAGCTGGTTTTGAAAACCTGGTCGCCTGCGTGACAGCATTACACGCCACATAGGTTTAGGGTTTAGGGTTCAGGGATTTACTTCAATGGAAACGTGTCATGGCTCAGACCCTGGACCTTGTAGCCCCCCTCAAGCAGATATAATTGTAAACGCTAGCGCGCGCCCACCTCGGCTGGCGGGGCTTCCCACTGTAGGAACATGTAATTATAGATATGCAGGTATTTAAGTTAGGTATA
>CAJNIZ010004547.1:107719-121822 GCA_905231905.1 Symbiodinium pilosum | reverse complement strand
CATAAATCTAATCTCAATTTCTGCCTCGCGAAAATCTTCTAAATTAAGGAACGAATTCGCCTATATCCCACCAAGCTTATATCATTCAAATACGAATTCCTGAAATCAAAGAATATTTAATTTTATATTATTCGATCTTAAATTAATTAATTTATCGACAGATATTTTCAAGAATAATTAGAAAATCTCAAATGAAATCTTCGAATACGATAGATCTAACCTATATAAAATGAAAATAATCTTCTCCTAAGAATAGTAATATTTCTAGAAATCTTTGATTTCTAAAAACCCCGAATTATTTTTATAGAGAATAGAAAATTCATTATGCCCCCCCCCCCAAATCAAAATATTCATTTAAAATCTTTCGATTTTATTGAAATATACAAATATAATCTTTCGATTTTATTGAAAAATAAAAATATAGTGAAGAATATAGATCGATACATATAGAAGAAGATAATATATAGACTTATATAAGAATCTATGAATATAAAATAAAATAAATGATCAATACTATAAATATAATTAGAAAGATAGATTCATATAGATCAATAATTAATTAGAGATTAATTAATATAGATAATGGAATTAATCATGAACTATTATAAATATATGTTCAATAATTAGCTAGACTAATAATTGACCTTTTCAATCATTCATAAATATCTTATCGGGAAAAATATCCGGAAATCATCAAATTATACAGAAAACTTTGTATAATTCCTCTGTTTAATAATTCATAAGATCTCATGCTGATTTCAAATTCTCAGAAATGGAATATATCTTCAATTCAAAATATTGAATATAGGAAAATTAAATTTCTCCATCTCCCAAATCTTATAGTATCATGATGATCCCAAAATTCAAATTCTCATTGCCGCCTTCTCGGAGAGTAAATCTAGAGCCATTCAAAAGATTTAGGATTTGGGGTTTAGGGTACTCAAAAGCCTGAATATCAAACCGCACTCAGGTTTTTGAATCCAAAGATTCAGATGAAGAAGCTTGAGGTCCAGGCGTCAGGGGTTCATTGGGGATTTGGAATAACTCTTAGGACGTATTTCGTTTCCAATCCCTCACTACCTTACCTGCTGCGTGTCCTGGCTCCAAAACTGCGTGTTATGGACAAGTATAACAAGCCTGCATCCTAACCCCTAAATCCTTAGTCAACAATTCCATGAAATGAAACTTGAAAATCTTCAACTTTGACCTATCTACCAAGTCCTCGCCCCTATCTCTCCCATCAACGACCTTTTGCCCGTACACCTTGAACCAGAGATATACATCCCAGTTCCTTAGCACACATTCCCTGAGATTTGTCCGCTGGGTCACTCCCACTTCAAGCGCTCCACAGGAGGCGCCGGAGGCAGAAACTGCTTCCAAATGCGGCCTTGATCTACGGTTGTGTTGTTTCGATTCTGCGTCGATAGGAATATAGAAGGACCCAAACATCATCCTTACTATTCCTTCAAATCGCTATTATTAATATCAGCCAAACGGTTAATGGGTGGGGGCAGTACCCAACCTCAGCCGCGTTTTATAGTGCCTTGGGCTTGAAAGCTCCTTACAATGGATGTTGGATGCACAAAGGTGTGGTCCAAAAGTTGGAGTTGTGGAAATCCTTGCGTGCTTGCGCTAAGGTGTATTAGGAGGACTATGAAGCTCCACCTTAAGGAACATGTAGGAGAGTCGGCCATAAAGATGTAGACTGAACGTGGGAAACCCTAAACCCTAAGCCCTGAAACTCAAGCCCAATGTCATCAACATGAATAAAGAGCTAAATGCTAGTTGCCATGAACACGGGGACCCCAATATACCATAGTCCCATACGGACTGCCAAAAAAGTTACCCCCAACTTTTGGAGACCCCCGAATGTCCCTTATTGAGCCTTGGAGTCCAGCACAATATCGGACTTCAAAGCCACCCTAGACCGCTTGCAAGGCCAAATGCCCAGAAGTCTGACCGCGAAGGGTTTAGGGTTTAGGCCCAAACCCTAAACTGCGTGGTTTAGAGACGCCCGGTTTATGGGTTTCAGGCTTGCCTTGTTGGCCCGTAGCTGCATCTTTACCCTTGAATACTTTACGTCCTACGTGCCCCTAAACGGCACCTAAGCAAACACTCCCTGCGCAGCCCCGTAAGAGAACCTTGTATAACCGCGGTAGTTTCCCCCAAAAAAATTGAAAGGTACCTAACTTGGGAAACCTGAAACCCAATAATTACAGCCCGTATATTGTATCTTCCATATATAAGCCCGTTTACAGGTGCCTAAACTCCTAGTATCCCGTTTAATGAGATCTACAGTTCGATGTATATTGGGATCCCCCTCTTTTGGGAAACTATCATATACATGTACTCTTCTCTTGACCAAAGCCAGGAACATTGAGACGCTCTGAAGAGCCTGAACCCTACGCCTAAGCCCCGAACTTCAAGCCCCAAACCCCAAAACAGAAGCGTTTTAGGGCTTAGAAGCCTTGAGCCTAAAGCCCTAAAGCCTAGCCCCAAGCCCTAAGCCCTATAGTCCCCCTCAAGTAGTTAGAATATGGCTTTGGGTATATTATAATGAGATCCCCATATACCCCATATTCTATCTAAGGTGGACAACAAACTCCGTAAACCCCAACCCCAACCCCCATAAAATCCCTATATAACCCCTATAATCCCTGTAGTTTCCATTTTCTTTTTCATTATCCCTATACAATCCCAATGAACTACCCTTCACCGAAAAAAAACGAGGGCTCGGCTTCTTGGACTTCGTCTGCCAGTGCGATGGCCATCTGCGTTCTTGCCCTCAGGCGTGTAGAGTTTAGGGTTTAGGGTGTGTAGTGCTTTAGGTTTCAGGGTTCTACCTAGGGTTTTGGGTCGTGCAAGGGATAGATAGGGATCTTACCCCCAGTGATGGAGAACCAACTCGACAAGAAAATAGAACATGAAATGGAAACTAGAGTTCTATAGGGGTATATAGGGTTGTATACAGCACGGGAGGGCAAAGAACACGCGAACTGCTATATTACTTTGGGATTCGGGTTTAGGGTTGAATGCTTTTTGGTGGTTGAAGCAAGCATGTCATCTTACCAGGTGTACTACACAAAAGAAGGACAGAACCTTACTCTATGTTGAGGAGTAAAGGCACTAAACCCTGATCCCCAATACCCAGTACAGTGTAGTCTGGACTCCACCACCCAATACACCTCCCATAGCGCCTTTTTAATCCCTTTAACCCCTCTATAACCCTTTCAAAGGCATCCCACAACCCCTACACAACTCCCATACCCCCTCTACAACCCTTTCAAGGGACCCATAATCCCTAAACAACTCCCATAACCCTAGGACTCCAAGAAACCCTACATGACCTGTAAAAGGGGACCCAGAACTGGCCCATATAGCTCCCATGACCCCGTTGAAGGGACCATTCACTCCTATACCCCTGTAAAACCTTTTCAAGGGACCCTACGCCTACAACCATTCCCTGAATCCTAAACCCTAAACCCCGAAACCCTAAACCCAAAATCCAAAACCCCAACGCCTAAACTTCAAAAACCTTAAACCCAAACCCCAAAGCGGAAAAAAAAATCCTCAACCCAAACCCTAAAGCCTAAACCCGACACCTCAGGGTTTCTTAGACACTTGGATGCCGGCAGCCACAGACTTGGCCTCATAGTCGAGTGCTGTAGATCTCAGCAGATGCCACACGGTTCAGGGTTTAGGCTTGCGGGTTTTAGATTTAGGGTATAAGGTACAAGGCTAAACCCTAAACTCTAACTCGAGATTCAGGGGCATTCTAGTAGTCATTGGAATCTAGGTGTCTAACATCCGCTCCACTTCCAGCTCAACCCTAAATCTTGGAGGGTTTAGGGTTTAGGGTTTAGGGTTTAAGGTTACATAGGGGTTATAGGAGTTTGCTATGAAGCGGTTACGGGGTCCCTTTAGCGGGGTTATATAGGGGTTCTAGGAGTTATATAGGTAAAAGGAGCTGCAGTAAAAGCCGGGCTGTGATCAAGCTGCAAAACAAAATGACATGGTTTTGTTGCTCCAGATTCAGGTCCCGTGATAGTTTTGGGGACGGTAGAGCTTCCAATCGTGAGCTTTGGTCTACAACCCCAAGCCCTAAACCGACCCTAAACCCTAAACCCTAAACCCTAAACCGTTTAGGGCTTAGGGTTTGAGGGTTTAGGTCTCGTCTTTGGAGCTCAGGGACGCCAGAGCCAAAAACCCAGCCACAAACCCATGCTTGGGGCTTATACACCCTAAATGACTTTATATGCCTTTAAATGGCTTAAATGCCTTTATATGGCGTTTTTGGCTTAAATGCCTTTATATGCCTTTATATGGCATGTATAAGCCATATAAAGGCATATAAAGTCATGTATGAACTTTTTTTTTATGGCTTATAACCCTTACATGCCTTTTTATGGCCTTAAATGCCTTTATATGGCTTTTAACCCTTAGGGTTATAAGCCATATAACAGGCAAGGCTAGCTCGGGCAAGTTCAAATTCATGAAGCTGACCCTGGCCCCAAGACAGGGCGGGTGGGGATGGGTGGAGTGACATCTCTAGGAATTCGGAATAATAGTTAGGGTTTAGGGCTTAGGGTTTAGGGGTCTCCTTTTATGAGTATTCGAAAAAGGGCCCTCATTCTTGGAAAACTAGACCTAAGCCCCAAACCATCTGTGGTTGGGGCAGTGTAGCCTGGAACTCCATCGTCCCCAAGGTCAATTTTGGGGCTTTCAAAATTTGGGGTTCAGGATTTAGGGCTTAGCATTAATAGGGATCCTGATGATAACGAATCAACTAACTGATTTTGGGAGACCACCATGTGTAGCATTTAAGGGTTAGGGTGTTTCCATTTTTAATGCAGGGCGGAAGTTCACAAGTGGGTAGCGTTTTTTTGGTGGTTGAACCTAGTAAGATTATATTCCTTATACAAAATACTATACCCCAAAAGAAGGATATATTCTTGCTCTATATTGGGTACCATTACCATAATACCCCCAAATAAAATACTACTCAAGTTTTATTGCCAACTCTAGCCTCGCGCGCCGAACTCTGCATCCAACAGCCTGCTCATCAGGCACCCTACCGTCAACACCCCAAGCCCAAAACCACACACCCAACCCTTCCCCTATGTAATCCACTATATATCCCCCGTAAGGGGTTTGGATTCTGGCTCAAATACTAAGCCATTCCCCTAAACCCTAAACCCCTAAACCCTAAACCCTTAACCCCTAAACCCTCACTCTAAATCCGAAGCCCTGCGCCCAAACCCTCTATCTAGGAGCCGTCCCACAGCTGAGTTGGAAACGAAGACCGCGTCCTCAGAAAAAAAGAGGTCTTGCAAAAGGGGGTGAAGGGTTTAGGGTTAAGGGTTTAGTTTAATGCTTGGGGTTCAAAGACTCAGGTTTTTGGACTTAGGGTTTAAGGCTTAGGGTCTAGGATTGAGGGCTGAGGGCTGAGGGCTCAAGGTAGGCTGTGGGTTCAAAACCCCTGAACCCTAAATAGCCCTAAATAACCCTTGACCCTAAACTCTTCACCTCAAGTCCCACACCCTGAGCCCCAAATTCTAACTCCTAAGCCGTAAACCCGCAACCCTGAATCCCACAGCCTAGATCCTTAACCTTTGGGGGCTGCGAGGTTGGGGACCCAAAGGCTCTTGCTAGTCAAATCTCTTCAGCGGATGACAGGAACCTTAAACCCAGGTCTCTGAAGCTTTCTATGGCATCAGAATTTCTCCAAAGCTGGGAGTCTCTCTCCATGCCCTTACCCCCAAACCTAAGCCCTAAGCAGTAGGTAATTAATTGCAGAAGATATTCTGGGCTTAGGGTTGGGGGTTTAGGGTTTCTGGCTTCAGGGCCTTGAATTGGAGGCCAGGGTACTTAGAACCCACTACTGCCAGTTGGCTTTGCTGCTCCTAAGAGCCACAAAGCACGGTGCACGCTGCCAACCTTCAAAGATTGACCTATAAACCCTAAACCCTAAATCCTAAATCCCGTCAAGCTCATGCCTCGAACTCAGGTTCAGGGTTCACAGTTGCAACCTTAAACGCAGGCCCAGAACCCGTACTCAAGTGAAAACCCATAAGCCCCAGAACCTGAAGCCTGGGCCTCAAAACAGGACCGCCCCCTTCCACAAAATCTGAGAAATCCTAATCCCACACATCAACATCAACTTTCAACTCCTTTTAGAACCAGTCTTAATCATGTGAAGTCGGGAGTGGAGAATGAATGTCAGAATGGTTACAACATTTCTATACCTAGACCCCCTATACCCTACCCCTTTTTAGAATCCCTAGCTTCAGGTCTGCTATCTCTATATACATAAATAGGTACCCTGAACAAGGGGTAGGGTATGGAGATATAGGTAGAGGGGGATTATTTCAAGGATTCTTTCCCCGTGCCCGGAACCCTAACCCCCCAAAAGTATGAAGGATCCCTGAACCATATATATGTATATATATATATATGCACCCCCCGACCCCAGGACCACATATATACATATATATATCTGTATATGTATGTATGCTCACCCCCTCATGACCAATATATATATATATACATCCCTACAATATCCCTGTAATCGCCCCTATATCCCCTTTCAAGATTCCTAACCTTGATCCAGTTCAGAGGCCCTGGCGTACCAATCTGAAGCTCACGCCTGTCAATGTCTGAATCGGATAGCCGTGCTGTTGATGGACCCCTGGGCCCTACACCCTAAGTGCTAAGTAAGGTTTAATAGGGGCCCCTTTACAGGGGTTGAAGGTTCCGGAAGGAAGGAAGGAAGGAAATGAGGTCATAACGCTGTTGAACTGGATTCTGCACGAATTGAAAGCCCACAAAGCGAGGATTTCTGGCTACTCGTCCGCAGCTGTCGAAAGAAGGAAATTTAGTGCAGACGCCCATAGGACTAGTTTTCTTGGATGAGAAATGGACTCTGGTTGCGAGACTTAGTTGTACGGTTTGGGGTCTAAAAATTCTCAGGGCCCCTGCATTAGAAGTCCAGTTCCACCTATGCCTATGCATTGCTGAGACCTCTCACCTGTTTCTAGGCCTTTCGGGCGTTTCTAGGGTTTCTAGAGGTTTCCAGGTGGTTTGTAGAAGGTTTCTAGCTGTTTCCTGGGTGTTTTCTGGGGGGTCCCAAATGATCTCAGAGCGACGTCGACCACCGTCCTCGAACCTCGGGGGAACTGAGCAGTGATGATTGGGGATTGCGGCTACCAGGATCACTGTGTAGGTGTCCACCTGGGACCTGAAGCTCCCGGTCAACTCTGGAAAGGCCAGGAGATGTTCACGCAGGCGGGACGAAGCTCATATTCAGTCAGTTTTCTCAGAATACCCTCTCCTGAGAAAGGCGCGCCGAGCGGCAATTACAATCAAAGCTCGCCCAGTCTTTGGGAAATATGGTAGTATCCCTAAATAGGGGGTACCTAAGATAGACCCCAAAATAGTACAACCCTTATTATGAGGACCTCCAAATTTTGGGAAATATTAAAGTTTCACTTAGTGCTTCAATCAGGGCGTGGCTGGACCTAAGCCCGTATACCCTGAACCCTTCTACCCTAATCCCTTAAACCCTACATTCTAAGGTCCCCAAACCTTAAAACCCTTGACCTCAAACCCTACTACCTAAACCCCTTGCTCAAACCCTACGCTCGCCTCGACTTACTGCTGTTCCAGGCTCAAGGGGCCGGGGAGAAAACACCGGACTTGAGGTGTAGAGGGTTAAGAGTTGTTCTTGTGACAAAGTTTGGTCACTTTTGGTTCCCAACGATGCAAACCTTCCACTATTTAGGGCACCCTGAAAGAAACCAAATTTTGACACCCCGATATGCATTTCTACCCTACACCCTAAACCCTAATCCCTTAAACGCTGAACCTTAACTGCGCTATAGGCATCCACTCCCTTTTCTACCTTAAGCACCGCTAAGCGGACCGTGAAACTACCAATCTCTCCACGACCAACAAGGGTTTAGGGTTTTAGGGTTTGGGGTTGTAGGATTTAGGGCCCCGGGCTAACCTTAGCCATACCTGGGATGTCATCCCTTCATACTACCAAAACCCCCCTTTCCCCCCCAAAACACACACAGTCCCGCAGCACAAATGGTCTCTTATGGGGCGGATATTGGGAGTGGGGGTGCCTAATATTCAAGAATTAATAGCTGGGACGTAATTTTCAAAGCTCGAAACTTCATGGCAGACTATTGAAACCTTTACAAGGCTTCATGCAGTTGGGAAACTTCGTGCTATGACGCAGGCTAAACTGGATCAAAAGCTTTGTTTTGAGACCCTGGGCATTTGATATGGAGTCTGGATTAAGCATCTTCGTGACATTCCACTAACGATCAATGCTTCGCGGACGCAATGAACCACAGCTGAAGTGACAACCAGGTCAAGTAGCGGGGCTTGCGCGCCTTGTTGGCACGGACCAATTCCTGTTCTGGGACTTGAATGGCTGTTTCCACGCCAATTGTCTTCCAGTCGACTGTTGCAAACGGAGGCGGGTGCTCACCGATGCGTCGCTTCCCTCGGAAGTTCTTGCCGGTGCCCATGTTGGCCTTTCGAAGCTCGCACAGTTTGAAAGGAACCACTGCAATCTCGCAGGGTCCGGTCGGCAATTTTGGTGTGTTGATCGCAAAAACTATGCATCTGGGTCGAGAGGTCTTCCCAGCATGTTTCAGAAGCCTTAATCCCGAACCCCTCAAACCCAGAACCCCATGAACCCCAAACTTTAAATCCCTAAACCTACGCCCCCCAACTCTAAACCCTTGACCCTACAGCCTCAAACCTCGGACCCCTAAGGAGAAAAGTACAAACTCTAAACATTCTAATGTCCCTTTATAACCCTACATCCTTCCCTAAGGGGTATCGAAGACACACAACCCTCTTCTAAATCCTCAGCCCTAAACGCTAGACAATAAGCCCAAAACCCCAAACGCAAAAACAAAGTCTACAAGGTCTAAACAAATATGTCCCCATACAACCCTACATGCTCCTGTCAAATCAGTACATAACTCCCTGATTATTTCGCTTACCTCATGGGTAAATGACCTTACAAATACCTTACTTAAAGGTTATATGGCCCTACATACTCCTTACTGAACAGGTATGTACCCCTTTATAACCCTACGAAGCCTAATCCTTGCTTAAGGGGTGCTCAAGCCGAAAAGCCTTCCTTTAAACTCTAAGCCCTAAACCCTAAGCCCTAAACCCTAGAAAACAGCGCTCAACCTTAAACCCCCTCATATCACCTTCTACAACCCCATATAACTCCGCATATTCCTAAATTGAAGGGTGTCTCTAAAGCCTAAACCCGAAACCCTAAATCCTAAACCCTCCTAAACCATCAAACCTGAATCCTAAATCAAAAGCCCAAAACCCGAAACCTAAACCCTAGATCCTAAACCTTAAACCATAAACCCTAAACCTTAAACCCTGAAACATAATTCGGCTCCCTTTTCCAGGCCTCAGCTCCAGACATCTCATACCGCCAACAGCAAGTCGTAGGGCCTCTGTAAGGTTTAGGTTGTAGTGTTTCGGGTTAAGAGTTTAGGGTTAGGATTTAGGGCTTGTAAGGTTTAGGGTTTAGGGTTCAGGGCTTAGGGTATGGTTTAGGGTGTAGAAAGTATAGGGGTCTATGGGGTTATATAGGGGTGATTGAAGACAGAAAAGAAACTACTCTAGGGCTTAGGGAATTCTACACATCTATGTAGATTACACGCATGTAGTGTACATGCATATACAAATATATGTGTGTATATATATACACACATACAAATGTCCACTATGCATCACGTGTATACATCTATACACATTTAGTATGTACATAATATATATATATATGTGTATATGCATATGTGTCACTGTGCATATGTGTATATATATATACACATTTAAATATGTATGTATGGCCTGGAGTTTCGGGTTTGGTGTTCAAGATTGTTGGGTCCAAGCTTTGATGATCGAGCCTTAGTGGACCTGAAGCCCAGTCTTCAGAGCCTGGGGCAAGGAATGACTACAAAACCCCGATGCCCTGAACTGATGTCTGGCTTCGTTCCAGGTTTTGTGATCCGCAGTTTCTTCCCACTAGGTTCCTTCAACGCTTGAATATACTTGCTTGCATTAAACACAACTAACGCCAGACAAGTTCATGAACATGTCATGATGGGGACTGGAGACTCTTGCTTACAGGTACATGGAGTTTAGCTGTCAGCCCTTGTCTGCAGCTTCTGCATTCGGCACAGTTTCCAAACAGTGCTTGCTGATGTTTGGGCTGGCATGCTGTGCCAGGTTTGCGTACCTGAAGCCTTGTAGATCCATCTCACTATAAACTCTACACCCTTTACGGCACCCTGAGCCAATACCCGCAGAGACTCTCGACTGACTGGCGCTTGAGGTGGAGTGGGGCGGGGACTCCCTATACCTGCGGTTTAGGGTTTATGATTTAGGGACCTGCCCCTACATCATCACGGTATATACATCTTCCATGACACCTGCATTTCGTCCCCAAACTCCCTCTTAGGCATCAGAAAGGCAACTCTGCCCAGGCCTCGAAGGGAATCCCTCCGCTAAGTCCCGAAACCTCGCAACCAACTCCGTTAGCCTACGCCCCTAAATATAAAAAGACTATAACCCCAATATAACCCCCTATACTTTCGTAGTTTCCATTTTATTTTCCATTATCCCTATATAACCCCAATGTATACCCTTAAACCCTATAACCCCCATTTCAGGCTTTAGGGTTTAGGGCTCCTTTGCCCCAGGCCCGTGCCTCCAACACTTCCCGGGTGGCCCGGATCTTCCCTCGCAGCATCTGCTGCTTGAACCTTACACTGCTTCTGAATCCCCTGCAACATGTGGGGGATTACCACAAAATAGGGGTACCTACTATAATGGAGAATCAAATGGAAAAGAACATGGAAAATGAAATGGAAACTGGGATTATATAGAGGATTATAGGGATTAGGGTTTCCCNNGTACCTTTTTGGGGGTCCCGATAGTAAGAATTTTATATTGGGGTACATGTAGGGGTTCCTTTATTTAGGGAAAGTAACATCTTTGGTGAAGCCTCAACATGGAAAATCAACTCAACAAGCAAACGGAATATGAGATGGACACTGGGAGTGTATGGGGACATGTAGGGTTTGAGTATGGGCCTAAGTTACTGGTGCTTTGCAGGGAATGGGGGAATGGGTCCATCAGGCAGCCACTCTTCAAGACTACACAATAGTTGTCATGTTCTTGTAAATTCTCCCCGGCTTACTAAAGAACAGCAAGTTTATAGCAGGTCTAAGCAGATCCGGGTGTAGGGGTCGATGGGTTATGGTTTCGTGTGTTGTTTGCGTCTTTTTGGCGGCGGGAACAAGTCTGACCAAGCTCTTGTAATGAGATACGACAACCAGAAGGAGAATATGAGATTACTCTGTTTTCGGAATTGTAGCATCCTTCTTGAAAGCTTGGGCTTGAGCAGATGGGACAGGCGGTAGAGCATAGGAGTTACATGTACAGTCAACGCGTCCCAGATAATTCATGGACATGAAGTCTTGTTCGGAAAAATATTAGGAACTATACTAAACTGCAGGAGGAACACTATGTCTACTCTTCATGGTTTCTTGGTAACGCTAATGTTGACAGTAGCTCATATTAAACCATGGTCCCAAGCCCTAAATCCAGAGAATTGCAGGTCCCGCAGCAGCAAAAATCAGCTGCCAACGGTGTCCACTGAGCGCATTAACTTTTCTCTGCAAAGAGTCCGACAACAACCCAAGTTGAAAAGGCCCTAGACCCTAAACGCGTTTCCGCATCCGTGCGTGGCTGCATTACTTAGCATCAGACTGCTGGGGAGGACCAAACCCTAAACCCTAAACCCTAAACCCCTAAACCCTAAACCCTCCCGCCTAGGAGAATCTTTGGCCAGGCTGGTCTGGATGGTACTGTCCGATGGCTCCATCTAATATGGGAGTTTCCCTTGTTGGGTTTAGGGTTTAGGGATTAGGGTTTCCCGTAGTACGGATTATAAGATACTGAGGTCTAGATTGGGGCTCCCACTTTTACAACCCTTGTGATTATCATACGCCTCGAAATCCGTTGCAAACTCCAAAACAAAAAATACCATCTGCACAAACGCGACACCAGCTGGCTTGGACAACATTATTCATGCTTGTCACAGTGATGTGAACACCCAAGTCTCAGCCTCACATCCAAGACCCAATACCCTCAAGCCAAGAAACCACTAAACCCTTGGACGCTAAAACCCAAAGCCTAAACCTCCAACCCTAACACCCTAAAACCCTAAAACCCTAAAACCCCAACCCAAAACCTTCAACCACACATTCAAACTCTTAATTCCCAAATGTAAAGGCCACAAACCTTAATATGTCTCTTCCACCTCCCACAACTCCCTGGCCCTAGGCGTAGGTAGGTATATTGCGAAACACGATGGTAATTTACAGTCGAAATATGGCTCGGCCTTCCTACTGGATCAGTCCAGTTCCCGCTTGAGCTTCCATTTGTCCACGTGAGCTCCCACTACTGGTTGTAATTTGAGCTTTCCCTGCTAACAGCGCTGAACCCTTAACCTTATACCCCTAATCCTGAAACACCCAAACTGGAAACCCCAAATAGTAGTTTCCGGTTCATCATCTTCTACTTTTTTTCAAATCGCTTCTCTGTTTTTCCCAACACTAACACCCATATAGACTCTTGAAATGGACCTATAACCCCTGTAATCCCTCAAAAGAACCCTAAAACCCTATGAATCCTGAAGCCTTAACCCCTGAACCCTAAAACCTATATAATCCACTAGATAACCCCTTTAAGGAGTTTAGCTTTAAATCCAAGGCCCGGGCATTTGCTCCGCCAGCAAACTTTGCTGCGGCCGCGCATAGCCGTAGGCCAGGAGAAGGACGGTCAGAGCATCCTCTTCGGTTTAGACGCTTAAGAGTGGTGTTGGGGATTTAGGGTTTAGGATTTAGGGCTTCAGGGTCAGGGATTTCTGGTTTAGGTGTGCAAAGTTCAGGGTCTTGGAAGGCTTTTGGGGTTTCGGGCATGGGGTGACACCATCTATGCTGGCGAAAATCGCATTCCTGCAAGGCCTCATTCATGTCTTAGACACCCATTCGAGATCCCTTAGGGTTTAAGGTTTAGGCAACTGTGGAGCATCTGCACGACCCCACCATTCCAGAAGGCGACCACTAAAGCACAAAGACTCTGCACCAGCATCATCCAGCGATAAGCTGGAGGTACCCAGAAAGCCCAATGTTGCTTAATTAGCAATGTACCTAAAATGCTACTAAGCACACTCATATGATTTAAGGCATATTCCTGAATTAAGGAGTATTGGGTTTTCTCGGCAACCCCCTCACTTTGAGCAGGAGCAGGTCCACGCGACATCCCACCATTTTCCATATCCGAGGAGCCCGGTGAAAGGCTTAGGTTCTAGGCTGGGTTGCTGCTAAGGAACTAATTACAATCACTATAAGTTATCAGGAAAACCCATTATCTAGTATACACCGGTAATATAGTAACTTAAACTAAGTCCCTGAGGGATCGGAGATAAAGGTTCTCTAAACCCCAAACCCTAAGCCATTTCACGGGGGGAAGTGGTTGGTACAGGTGAGCGCCATGGAATGTGAGCATCGTAAGGAAGTACATAGGAAATATATGGTGATGTCCATAAGTGGGGACCCCACTAGAAAACAACAAAATACGACCGTCCTCACTATAAGGACCCCCAAAAATGCACCCCAACTTTGGGAAACTCCCTAAACCCTAAACCCTAAACCCAATTGGGCCAAGCAAGGATTGGTCTTACCATGGGGTTGTGGATGCAGCGCTGGGGGGTCTGGTCCCCTTCATCTGCGAAAGGGTTTAGGGTTTAGGGTTTAGGGTAGGGTTTGGATATATAGGGGTAATGGAAAAGAAGATGGAAACTACAGGGATTATGGGGGTTATATAGGGATTATATAGGGCTTGGGGTTGGGGTTTAGGGAGTTTATAGTCCCCCTCAAGTAGATAGAATATGGGGTATATGGGGATCTGATTACAATATACCCAAAGCCATATTCTAACTACTTAAGGGGGACTATACCTTGTTTTTTTTTTTTTTTTTGTTGTTGT
>CAJNIZ010004547.1:84256-103848 GCA_905231905.1 Symbiodinium pilosum | reverse complement strand
CCCCCCCCCGAGTTCCGGGCGGACCAATCTCGAAACAAAGGTCTGGGAAATTAGGGGGTCGTACCGAGCTCTCTCACAGTAGGAGTAGGAGTAAGAGTGCTCTTCATTTGCTTTTCTTTTAATTGATTTCAAAATTGCGACGATTTTTCAGGCCGGGGAAATCAATTATTACCACCACTTTATAAAATGCACCCCTTGACCGCCCAATATGTGCATAGGGCATATCAAGCAGCACATAGGTTCGCAATTACAAAACCACAAGTCTCCGGATTTTCTTGCCAAGGGAATTTCATTATTATTGTTATTCGTAGAACACTCTTTGTAGTAACGACGCTTACATTACAATCATCGTGTAAGGCTGATACACAACGCGCCAATTTACTCTAGCTTGGGGACCAGTGTGTTCCCACTGAGTATATTTACTGTTAATTACGCGTGCGGTACCTAAACTTATAGGGTCCTTCTTTAATATCCCCACGCCTATTTCCAAACTTGCGATAGTGCTTTTCAAAACAGACCCAACGTGTCGAAAAGACTCTAGACTCTAAACCCAGTGAGACACCACTCCTGTATAACCCCATGGGCAATAGCAATGGACTGGCCCTCAACGCTAAACCTTCAATTAGGCTGTGTAACCTTCAAAAAGACCCACCGATTTGGGTGATAGCGAATTGATAGCTGAGTCGGACTTTGCTGCAGCTGCTTGCTTTGGGGTTAGGGTACCGGGGCCAGAGGGACCTAGCAAGGACACTCATGACCCCTATAAGGTACCCAATAGCCCCAGTTATCAACATTACTACATCCTCCTGAACCTCCAAGGAATCCCAACAATTGGTGAGTAGCGCTTTTTTGGTGGTTAAACCCAGTAACATTATATTCCCGATATAAAATACTATACCCCAAAGGGAGGATAGAATATTACTCTATATTGGGTACCATAGTATCCCCAAATAAAATACTACTCAGGCACTACTCAGGTGAGGTTCAAGATGTTGCATGGCCTGCAGTTCTCCTGTACCGTCACTGCTTTATGTACTTTTGGCAGACATGATAATTTCAGTTGCTTCTTAGGCTATCGAGCGAGAAGCTCAAGACCTGCAACCCCCATATCCCCCAAGCCGTGTGGCTACACAAGCACTTGAAAAAACAGCGTTATACAGGGTTATAGCCCCCCTTAGATAGATAGAATATGGGGTATATGGGGATCTTATTATATATACCCAAGGCCGTATTGTATCTACTTAAGGGGGACTATATTCAGGGAACTATGAAACGCTAGTACTGTCCGCGATAGAAATAGCTACACTTCAAGAATTTATGTAATAATTCTAGCAACTACAAGAGATCATAGGACATTATGCCGGGCTTTAACTCGGGGCTTTATCATAGTAGTTTGCATTTTCTTCTCCATTATCCCTACAGAACCCCAATATAATACTAATCCCTACAGTAGGTTCCGTATAAAACCTAAACCCTAAACCCTGAAGGTTCAGGCAAGTTGCCTGCTCGTAGTCCCCACTGAACACGTCTGCGCTTGCGCGCGCAGCGTAAACTGCCGGGGTCAGCTCCTACTCGCCAAGCAGGGTTGTAGGGGGTTCTAGTCCCCCTTTAGGGTTTAGGGTTTAGGGTTTAGGGTTTAGGGTAGGGTTGTAGGGGGTGTTAGTCCCCCTTAAGTAGATAGAACATGGGGTATATGGGGATCTTATCATTTTTACCCAAAGCCATATTCTATCTACTTAAGGGGGACTATTACATTATACCACTATTCCAGGGCGGGGGTCCTCCTAACTTATATGTTTCCCTGCTGGCCAAGCAGCCTGTTGCTTTTGTTTTGAAAAATACTATAAGAGTTCTTACGGTATAAGTTCTTATTGCAGGTAACCCTTCAGCATGGACCCCGCAATTCTGAAAACCCCACGTAAGCCACCATTTGGATTGAACATAGCTCCTCCACAAGAGGACCCAGAGATCTGTAGATCTTCAGGTGGGTAGCGTTTTTTTGGTGGTTAAACCCAGTAAGATTATATTCTTATTTAAAAGACGATACCCCAAAGGGAGGATATAATCTTACTCTATATAGGGTACCATAGTATCCCCAAATCAAATACTACTCAGCTAGGCTTGAGGCTTTAAGTTGCCATCTGCCAAATCACAAAAATTGCCCCCACCCAGTAACAGTCTATATTAGGGGTCCTACTAAGGGTTATATAAACCATACTATAAATATTCTCCAACTGTTACTGAGGGGGGGGCAGTAGCCAAGAAAAATATGTTAACCTCCGTAAGCCCCAAGCCCTACTGTATAGATGGGGACCCCCCCCAACATGGTCCCAGCTCTTAGAAGCAGTGAACCCCTATACCCTAAACACCTGACCCCGTAAACCAGTAAATCCTAAATCCCTAAACCCCTTAAACCCCTTAAACCCCTTAAACCCCTAAACCCCTAAACCCTAAACCACTAAACCCCTTACCCCAGATCCTCACCCGACTCCAGTCCTGGCCGCTTTCGCGGAAGCGGCTGATCCACCTGTCAGCCGGCCAAAAAAAAAAGGGTTTCCCAAAACCAGGTGTATCTTTAAAGACGAAGAATAGGGACGATATCGGGATTATATAGGGTCTAGGGTTTAGGGTTTAGAGATATAAGGGTTTAGGGGTTGAGGGTTTAGGGTTTTCCAAGATTTGGCGTACCTTTTGGGGGTCCCAATAATACGGATTCCAGTATTTTGGGGTCTATAGTGGGGTCGCCCTGTTTATGGAAACTACCAAGTAGGGGATAGGGTTTAAGGGTTTCATTCGTTGAGGCGTTAGGGTGTTTAGTGTACAGTGTTTCGTGTCTAGGGTTTAGGGGAGGGGGGGTTGGGGCTTAGGGGATTTTTTATAGGGTTTATATGGAGGTTATATTGGGACAATGGAAAAGAAAATGGAAGCTACTATAATGGGTTATATAGGGATTTTAGGGTATATATTGGGATAATATAAGGTTATAGTATATATACATACTAAGCGTTAGCCATAGAACCTTGAAGGCGAACTCCTTGAAATGCCTTTCCAAGAAAACATCCTATTGTGGATCTCAGCTGGCGAAGGAAATCAATCCTCATCCTCCTATGGATCTCCAGCTGAGGAAGTCTTGAAACAGTGGATTTCAATTGCTATTGCAGCTGGCGTCTTCCATGTTGTTCCTGTTACAGGCTGATCCACAAGGATTAAAGAGTAGGAGGCTCGGGCAGGTCTTGCTCCCATATAGGGATTATGCAGGCTTTCATTGGTTTTAGGGTTTAGGGACATTTTCTCCATTAGAGGAGATATAAGGGAAAAAAATGGACCATGAAATGGGAACTGGGATTGTAGGGTAGTTTATAGGGGTTACATAGCCATAATGGAAAAGAAAATGGAAACTACCCTAAACCCTAAACCCTATAGTACATTGGGGTTATATGAGGATACTGGAAACGAAAATGGAAAGCCTACTCTGATGTCTGGTGTCTGTAATTGTGAGCCTAGGGTTTTGGGTTTGGGTTTGGGGTCGAGGGTGCCTCGATGTGGGCCAGAAGGCGTACTGTTTGGGTCAGTTTCTCCTTTCAGAAGGTAATAATGGACAGGTCCAAGTCCAGAAACATATGCAGAACTGAAAGTTTCCAGAAATCGACAGCTCCAGAATTTCAAAGCCCCTTGCTCTAGCCTAAAACCTCAACTCTTAACCCGAGACCCTAGCCGCAAGCCCTGAACCCCTAAACCCTACCCAGAAAACAGGTAGTTTACATGTTTTTTTCCATTCCTTAACCCTAAACCCTAAACCCTGAACCCCTATTTATACAACTCTGGGGAAGCCCAAATCCGGAACCCTAAACGCTCCACGGAGTCCTACACATCGCCATATCACCTTTTAAAGGGGCCCATATAAGCCGGGTTTAGGGTTTCGGGCCGGTGCAAGCCTATATCCACCTTAGAGACCTATGCATCCCTATGTCACCCTTTCACGGAGCCATATATATATATATACAGCCCTATGTAACCCTATACCCGCTCTTAAGGAGACACACACACACACACACACATCTCTATATATATATACACACCTATATGACCCTAAAGCCTACGAACCGAGGGGAACCAATTTCCGAAAACCATGTCAGTGTGACTTCTCTGCATCTTCCTGGCCACTCTCTGCAAAGGTTGCAAGTTTTGGGTTTACGGATAAGGGGTTCAGGGTTTTTGGCTAAGGGGTCAGGGTTTAGGGTTATGGAGCTAAGAACGTTTAGTATGGGGTTCCCTAATCATTAGACTAATGAAGGGGGAACCCAACGCGGGGTGTTGAATAGAGGGGGGAAATGTTTAGGGAACCACTTGGTTGGAGTGTTGAAATAGGGCCTTGGACGAGAACAGGCTGCGTTCTGCAGCGACGGAAGGAAAAGGATGACCTTCAAATGAGTAGCGTTTTTTGGGTGGTTAAACCCAGTAAGATTATAATCCTTACATAAAATACTATACCCCAAAAGGAGGATATGATCTTACTCTATATTGGGTACCATAGTACCCCCAAACAAAATACTACTCAAATGATGTTGGGATGGTGATGGGATGGTTTGTGGGATCCTAAACCCTATAGTCCCCCTGAAGTAGATAGAATATGGCTTTGGGTACATTATAATCAGATCCCCATATACCCCATATTCTATCTACTCAGAGGGGACTATAAACCCTAAGCCCCTAAACCCTAAACCCTATGTAGTTCAGATTTTGGGATGACTGTCTAGGGGAGCAGCTCAGAGCGCCCCCCGAAATCCTAAACGCTAAACCCTAAACCCGGTTTAGGGTTTAGGGTTTAGGATTTTAGGGTTTAGGGTTTAGGGAAATTACTATTTAGGGTTTAAGGTTTAGAGTCTAAACTCTTAAAGGGGGTTATATAGGGGACTGCTATAGGGGTTATTAAGGGGGATACTAGGAGTTTATGTTTAGGGATCAGGGCTTTTGTGACTATTTCCTACATAACAGACCATTGGGTAGTTTCCATCAGTGGGATCTCAATATCGACCCCACATATTATGATCCTTATAGGGGCCCCCCCCCCCTCCCACCCCCCCTCCCCCCCCCAAAAAAAAACTAATTTTGGGAGACCCCCAATGCCAATCTGGGTTAGGAAATGTCCCTAAACCCTAAGCCCTACACCTTACTCAGGCCTCGTTCTGGGTTCGGCGGCGGTTGTTGTTTGCCTCGTCACACACGCACACAAAACGAGGTACCCTTAGGTGCCTTAAAGGGAACGCTAAACCCTCAATCTAAAACCCTACGCCCTAAATGTAGGCAGGGCGCCTCCCCCACACTATAGCACTCAAACAGGGGACCCTTCTTCAGGATATAGTTTAGGGTTACGGGCTTAGGGTTCGATACAACTCTCCATAATCATTTGGAGACATTGCAGGTTGGGGGCATTATCCACGATAGAGTCTTCACTCCGTCAGCACACCTTGCAGCATGGCTTAGGTAGATAGGGTTTGGGATGCCAGGCTTATGAACCCTTACCCTGAGACAAGCGACGCAAGATTTTTGTCTCTGCGACTGAAACCCTAAGGCATAAGCCCTAAAGCCTAAACCCTCGACTGAACCATAAACCCCCTAATAAGTAGTTTCCATTGTCTTTCCATTCTCTCTATATAATCCCTACATTCCCCCTATATATCTATGATATCATCCCTATAAACCCTTAGAAGGCGGCCTAAATTAGGGCCTAAACTTTAAGTTTGTTGGGCATTCTCAGGTGGCACTTTGGGTTTCTCAAATTTCTGGGCCCGCGGCTGAGGATCAGACTTACTTGCACCACTCTATGCACGCTAGGAATTGCATCGCATTGGGGGTCCTAAGCCCTCAACCTCAGCCCCTTGGTGACAAGTTCCTGCATTCACTGTAGTTCTCAACTCCTCACGCTCAGGACGATAAGCATTCCCTTATATTCTAGAGTGACTTTTTTTTTCTCGAACCCTCAACCCTGTTCAGGGTCGAGGGTTTCCAGCAGGGGGTGGGATTTTTACAATAAGGGGAAAGGATTACCCAAACGTGGAACCTCTTCTTTACCCCGAGAAATCATAATTCTCAACACCACACAGTGCAACTCCAGAGCCCTAAGTCATAGCCCCTGAACTCTATAGTCCCCTACCCAGACCCCTGGGCGGATCTAGAAAGTAGATCCCCCTTAAGGGTTCCTAGGAATTACCCAATAGTAGTATAAGGTACCACAATGAGGGTTCTACTTTCTAAATCCTCCCAGGGGTCTGGGTATGTCACCACCCTGGCCCCTGCAAAACAGGGACCCTATAACTCCTATACAACCCGAGATGCTATCTTTCGTTTTCCATGTGCATGTCCATTCCAGTCTCCACCATCCCTCCCAATCCCTAAAACCTAAATCCTATATCAACCCTAAACCCTGAAACGCGATGTATACCCCAATATAACGCCTGTATCCTATATGCTCCCGTGTATTCCCATGTTTTGCAGAGAGAAAGGTCTCTGCTTCGCAGCCCTAAACCCTCCCACACGCCAAAGGGATCAAAACACGGTCTAGGGCTTGGGGTCCTCCCTGAGTTTAGGATTACGGTATACAATTTCAGGCTCGAGGGTCCAAACCCTGAACCCCCGACCCTAAACCCCTTAGACCCTAAACCCCTAAACCCTTAAACCCCTAAAACATTCACACCTTAAACCCTAAGGCTTCAGGGTCCAAGGTTTAGAAGCTTAGGGTTCAGGGCTTAAGGAAATCATCCAATAGACTTCTACGGGGACTGATTTAGGGTTTAGGCTTTAAGGTTGTCAATGAGGGCTTCTTTTAGTGGATCTACGTAGTTTTTTACATACCCTAAACCCTAAACCCTAAGAGTCTCTTCATGAGGAGTAAGCTACGTAGGTGGCTTAAAAGGATGCACGGGTGGAAGCTACTATGAAAAAGTGGGTTTAGGGTTCCGGGTTTAGGTCATGGGCGATCATAACAAGAAAAACCCATGCATAATGAGATGGAAATGCCTGTATTCTAGCCTAGACACCCTCAGCCCTAAACCCAGAATACCCTTATATCCCTATATAAGCGCTACATAACCCCTATGTATCCTTATATATCCCTACATAAACCCCTATAACACTGCTGGCGTCCTGTACTTAAGGCTTTCCCGGGTCTAGCCTTTTTGCAAATGCTGCTTGCTATCTTAACCCCCTAAACCCTACACCCTAAACCCAAAAAATACACCGAAACCCCGGAGTTGAGGGTTCAGGGGTTTAGGGTTTAGGGGTTTAGGGGTTTAGGGTTTAGGGGTTTCGGGTTTAGGGGTTTAGGGGATTAGGGGATTAGGGTTTAGGGGTTTAGGGGTTTAGGGCATTAGGGTTTAGGGGTTTAGGGGTTTAGTTTAGGCTATCCCTAGACTCAAAACCTTCAAAAGGCAAGTTGGTAAGGTGAAGGATCTGCCTGAAAAGGATCAACACAGCGATGCGGTTTACATGCCTTAGAACATAGGAAGCTCTGTATATGAAATATAGTCTAAACTCCTAGTATCCCCTTAAGAAGTCCGATAATAGTCACCTATATGATTCTGCATGTAACCCTCTTTACGGAGTTTAGACTATAGGTCACATACCCTTTAAACTTACTCCGGCTGGCCAGGTCGTAGCCCTAGACCCTAAACCCTAAGCCTGACCAACCTGCATGGTGCCGCCTTTGATGTGAACAGCGGCAGAACGCATTAGGGCCCGCACACATACGTGGGAAAACTGGTATATTAGGGTGATATAGGCATGGTGGAAAAGAAAATGAGAACTATTTCTTAGGGTTTAGGGTGTAAGGTCTCCCAAAATGAGGGGTACCCTTGTAGGGGTCCCCATAATAAGAATTATAGGATTTGGGGGTCTATATTGGGGTCCCCCTCTTTTGGGAAACTACCATATAACATATCCCGCAGTGCCATGATCCAGGCGGGTCGTCTTTTTTGTGCTTCGGACTTTGCCCAAACACAGCCGCTCGGGGACACCGAATCAGGCAAGCCAGCAGAAACAACCTACACACGTATATGGTATTGCGGTTATATAGGGATAATGGAAGAGAAAATGGAAACTACTGTTTAGGGTTTAGGGTATAAGGAGTTAAATAAGGATTCTAGGATTTTGGGCTCAGACTGAATCATGATATGAGCTACAGTGGTCATTGATTTTAATGGACCCATTGATGTGATATTAGGGTTATATTGGGATTACTGGAAAAGGGGGGGTTTCTGATGAGGGACTATAAACCCTAAACCCTAAACCCTAAAGACCCTAAGCCCAAGGAGTGAAACTCAGCTCTGAATTCAGCAGAGAAATGACGGGCGGACGGGGAAAAAAGGGTAGGCAGACACAGACAGAGAAGTTCGGACGTTGGGCAGGTATGTGCCAGGACCTTCCTTGTACCCCTCATTGGGGATATATGGTCACTAATAGTGGGTACTTAGGCCCTAATAGAGGGTAGGAGGAGGGTCTAGGTGTTGTGGAACGACGAGGGCAACAAGAGAAGGGTTGAGTAAGGTGGGTCTTAGCGAGAAAGGGATAGTCTCATTGCTGAAAGTTGGCTTGAGGCTTGGCAGTCGAAGGAGGAAACAGGGGTCATCTCAGACACAGCTTGCAGATGGTTGAAGGTAGAATGGAAGAGGTTGGCCAAGTCCTGAAGTGAGAGACGTGGCAGGGCCTTGGCGTTGATGGGGTGGAAAAGCTGGTAGTATAAACAGTGTGTCGTATCGTATTCCCAGTGGGCTGAGGGCAGGTCCTTCGGAGGGGGCTTCCGGGAAGTTTTGCATTTTCTGAGGAGCGTTCACCGAGAAGGAAATGCGACTGTCAAGGAGCAGCTCAACAACTGGGTTGCTGTTAAGGAACTTAGTTTAAGTTACTATATTGGGGAAACCCTATTATTTACTATATATACCTATTATGGTAACTTAATTGAAGTTCCTTAACAGCAGCCCAGACAAGGGATACCTGACTCGGGGCATTCTCGTTTGGCCACTGCAAGAGGGAGAAGCAATACGGACAACTTACAGGTGGACGGTAGGGAATAAGGGACTATAATCCTTCTTTAACTCCTATACAATATATTCCCGTATTTCCTGTTAATTTTCTATACCATGTATTCCCTTATTTCTTATTAATTTTCAATAAGACAAGGCGTGTTCAGTGGGGAATGCCAGTGATGGCATGGGCGAGGCCAAACACTTGGGCACTCGAAGAACCCTGGCAGACGTCTTGAGGTGGATATAGGCGATACCCAAATGGGCCCATAATTTTGACAACCACCCAAATGAAATCCTGTTCGGTAAATGTCAGACTCATTTTTTGTCAGCTACACAAATCGAGCTGGCTTGGTGCTGGAACTTCGAGACCAGGCGGACGTGGAGAAGGTAATTATTTTTTTCCCGCATGGAGTGCCTGGTCGTGACTGGGCGGTTGGGCTGCCCTAAACCCCTAAACCCTAAACCCTAAACCCTAAAGGGATTTTAGTTTTTTTGCAGAGTCGTAACCCTGGTCATGCCCACGAGCCTGCCAGACCTCCAAAGAGGAACGCCCTGGTGTGTCGGGATCCATGTTTGCAAGCATCCCTTTTGCAGTGCAGGGTTTAGGGTTTAGGGTTTAGGGGTTTAGGGTTTAGGGTTTAGGGAAAAACAATATCAAAACCCATACCCCCCCCAAGAGTACCCCAAGCGTCCCCCACAAAAAAAGCATCCCGCACGTTGGCGCAGATGTGCAACTACCCAAAACCCCGTAAACGCTACAAACCCTAGAAGCCCTATACACCCTACAAACCCTGCAAAACCTACAAAGCCTATAAACCTGTAAACTCTATAAACCCTAAACCCTACAAATCCCAACAAACCGCATAAACACTACAAAGCCCTACAAACACAATATACCCTATAAAGCCTAAACCGGCAACACAGCTGGCTCTTGCCGTGCTCACATGTCCCCAGTTGCGCGGCTCTCTACCAAAATTGATCTCGCAACGCACAGGATTGGGTACCTTCAAAGGAGGAATATAGGGGTTCTATAGGGACATAAAAGGTTCAGGGTTTGGGGTTCTATAAGGGGTATCTTGGGTTCTATAGGGGTTATATAGGGAAAATCTAGAGGGATAATGGAAAAGACAATGCAAGCCACTATTTAGGGTTTAGGGTTTAAGGACTAGGGCATAGGGATTAAGGATCAGGGATTAGGGGCTTAGGGTTCTTGCCATCATGTCTTCAACTTGTTACAAGTGATGTGCACTTCTGCCGTCTTGTGGTAATATTCTTGCGCTACAACTGCGTGGTAGGTTCCTGATTCTGGCATTCTGGCTCCCATTTGTTGTCATTGTTCTCATTAACGTAGCCGCGTTTGTCGTCATCCTAGCCACTACTTACACTTACGCTCATTACGTTGGGCTGCAGCTAGTGTTGAGAGTTGTGTAAATTTGAAGCTCCAGTATGCAATTCCCAGCGCGGACCTGAACGAAGTAAATGGGAGGCTTTGTCATCAGGAGCTCAACTTGCTGGAGAGCGGATCAGTTGCCTAGTTGAGGTCATGGATCGCGCTTGCGATTTCCTATCATATGACAGGCTCGACAAGTTGATAACTATGCGGTTTGCTCATGAAGTTAATTTCTTTAGGCTGGACAATTTCTCGTTAATTCTGTCATGCGATCACCTCATGACTTGTCTAGGCAGTGCAAAACGTCTACCGTAGCAGCCTAAATAACTTCCAATATCACATTGATTGAGGCCTATTCGAAGTACCCTAAATTATACTCATACGCGGAATTTGGAACCAACATGTTGGTAATCATCCGTACACATCCCTATTTCAATCCACTGTCCACTTTCTTTTTCATTTGATTCTCCATTATTCATGTGATCTCTCCCCTACATATCCTTACAGAGTCCCTATGAGCCCACATTCGCTCGGTAATACCACAAACTCCCTAAACCCTAAACAGTAAACCGCTAGGCTTCTGCATTTGTTACTCCCAATCTGAGTCTGCCCTGGAAACACTGGGGTTTAGGGTTTAGGGTTTGGAGGCCCCAAACCCTGAACCCCAAACCCTAAACCCTAATAAAACCTATACCCACAAGTTAAGACATTCATTGGGGGTTTCGTTTGAACTTGCTTCGGGACTCCCCTACTTTAGCGTGATGCTGAAGGCCATTTCTATCAGCACGCGTATTCATGCTGTAGCACGGCCCATTACCCCGAAAAAAGGCTTCGCGCCCGCTTCTGCAGAACAACCCATTGAGGCCAGATTCAACTGTTGTGAAAGGTTTGGTCATGACTGACACACCAAGTTGCGCGCATTATATGGTATCTATGGGGAGTTACTGAAACCACTTAGAGAACAAGAAAAGATCATAGGAACCACTTTGAAAACTGAAGCCTGTAAACCCTATAAACCAGAAACCCTACGAATCCAGAACCCTAAAACCCATAAGCCATAAACCCAAAACCCTGTAAAGCCACGCCGTATAAACCCAAAACCCTACAAATCCTGAACCGTCTTGATCCGGGAGTTCGATCACTTTGGATACGGAGCCAAGCTGTCAAAGCTCCTCGTCTTCAGACAGCGGAACTTGGAGGAGCGCAGATTCGTCGTCCTGCTGGGCGTAGGGTTTGGGGTTTAGGCGTGTAGGGTTTAGGGCGTAGGGTTTGGGGTTTCATAATAGTCTACACGCGCTACCGAAGTCGACAGAATACGGGGAATGGGCACCTAATGGCATTGCCTGAATTCTACTCGGTTAATAATAGTAATCATAATCATAATAATAATAGTAATAATAGTAAAGGTATCAATAATAGTAACAATAGTAATAATAGTAATAATAGTATTTTACGGCTCCGGGTTGAACGTTTGAAGCATAGGGGCCCGAGCTTAAGGGTTTGGCAATCAAGTGTTTGGAGATTAGCTTTTGTGATTTCCCCAAAACCACAACCTTAAACTGTAGCTTCCATGTTCTTCTCCACAGCCTCACTCCCCACCGACGGTGACAACCAGCCAAAAGCGGTAAAGATGAAAGTCCTACACCCTGAATCCCGGTATATGAGGTTTTACACACACATATATATATATGTATATACACACACACACACCCGTACATCCTCAAAATACTCCGTATAACCTTATATAACCCCTGAGTCCTGACCCAGTTTCCCCTGCCGGAGCATCGGACGCCTGGTTTAGCCACGGAGTTATATTGGGCGTTATGTTAAAGGGGATGTTCACGGGTTCAGAGGTTTAGGGTTTTGGGTTTAGGGGTTGGGGTTAGATGGGGGCAAATAGGGGAATGGAAAAGAACATGGAAATTGGGATCACATTATCTACGCTTTATGGCTGTGTTTGCGTGAGGGCTTTTGAAGGTTTAGAGGTTTCAGGGTAAGGGGCTTAGGGTTTAGGTGTTTAGAGTTTAGGGGCTTAGGGCTTGGGAGTGTTTAGGGTTTAGGTTTTAGGGGAGCGTGGGATTGCTGCGTAGGGATAGCCCCGGGACTGCGCTCATGGGTCCCCTAAGCACAAGCACCACGGGGTCAACGTGTTCTGGCTGAAAGGAGTTGAGGGATATGTTGATGAGTTTCGGACTGGTTGCAGCCTGACAGACACCCAGAACATGTGCTGCTGTTAAGGAACTCAAATTAAGTTACTATGAAAAGGAAACCCTATTATTTGCTATGTACCCTGAATCCTGCAGGCCAAAAGCCCAGACTCCAAACCCCTAAAACCCAAATGCCTAAAGCTCCTGCTTAACCCTAGAGGCTAGCATTTGGGGGTGTCAGCAGGGATGGGGGCTTAGCATTGAACATCTCCAAAAGCAGCTTCGCCCTCCAAGCACGCCTGCCGAATCCTCTCCCTCCAAGAAAATAGGGGACTCAATGTAGTACAATTATTTGGGGCTGGGCTGGGAGCGTAATGTGCTTAGAGGGAGGTGACTAAACTTCTCTCTGGTGCTAAGTCGAGAGATGAGGAATTTTGAGCACTTAGTAGGGACTTGCATTGGGAATCGCGGGCACTTTTGTCTACAGCCTGCCTTTATGGCAATGACTTCCAGACTTGTGCAAGTGAGCCCTTTTCCAAAACACATGAATCTTGAATGCATAGATTATGCCTCCAACGCTATTACCAAGCTGAGGGATATGAATTACAAGGGCCCGGACAATAGCAAGAAGCCACAGATCGGGATCCCGAATCCCTAAACCCTAAAGCCCTCCTCCTGTTCTGACCCAAAACCCCTTTTGTCGCAAGACTGAGCCCAAGACAATGTACTATAGTAGTTTCCATTTTCTTTTCCGTTATCCCAATACATAAACCCTAAACCCTAAACCCCAAACCCTAAACCCTAAATACCCTAAAGCTCGTCTTCGTAAGGCCCTTATGGGCTTCCAACTTCTCGTCTCGGGGAGGCTACATCCACTTGAATGGGAACCCACAAACCCAGAGAGCCCCATACACGACTTTAGGGTTTAGGGTTTAGGATTTAGGGTTTAGGGTTTAGGATTTAGGGTTTAGGGTTGCTTAGAAATTTACCCTGTATAAATGATACTACCTAAACCCTAAATCCTAAAAGCTCCTAAGCCCTACACCCTAAAATCCTTCATTTAGGGGTCTGGAGCTCCCTGGGACCACAATGTATCCCATCCCCAACGGATGAGATTTACTAGGCCTTAGCAGGGAATAAAAGAATATGTGATAAGAGGATTATATAGGGACTAGATGACCGCACCCCTGCTAACTAACCCTAAGCCCAGGTGTCCATTTCACCTTTCACTTTTTTACATTTCCACTTGGTTCTCCATTATAGGGATTATATTCCCTTATTCCCTACTAACCCTGAACCCTATACGATATTCCCTTGTTGTCTGCTAAGAACCAGAAAGAAGAGCGCCTTTTGAACGTTTTGCTGCCAATCTCCAGCCTGGCAGACGCTCAGTAGTCTGGAAAGTTCACAGATCTTGAACTTTTTATGTGGTAGTTGCCCAAAATAGGGGGACCCCAATATAGACCCCCAAATACTATAATCCTTACTATTGGGCCCCCCAAGATGGTACCCCTAATTTTGGGAAATCCCCATTTCTTAAGTTTGAGGGTTTAGTGTTTTGAGTGTGATGTTTAGGGTTTCTCGTGAAGTTGTGGGTCGGACGTCTGAGCATAAATCTCTTGCTTCAACCCCCGCTTGCAGAGATGTATACAGCCCAGGCCCTCCCTGCTGTCCGTCTTCTCAGTGCCCACATAAGCTCGCCTTGCTATTGTTTGAAAATCAGCTATGTCCAGCGACACCACTGCCCTCACGTAGGCATTTGTCTCGACCACCAGCATGTCCTGGTCCTGCAGCAAATCAGTGACTAGGATCCTCATGTTGCCCTCATAGATGGTTTTTGCGGTCGACCCTTGCGCGCCCGCCACCACAGGGGTCTCGAATGCGGTCTGCCACTCGCCTTGATTAGATCCTGACCTCGCGGATCGCAGGACTGACTCCAGCATGCGGGAGCTCTTGGCTCTTGCTATCGCACGTGCAAGCATTTCCGCTCTCTTAATGAGAACTGTTCCCTTCTCCTACACTTGTAGAATGTGGGCATATCAAGTTCGCAAGGGTACCAGCCCTAAACCCTGAACCCTAAACCCCAAACCCTAAACCCCAAACCCTAAACCCTAAACCCCAAGCCCTAAACCATAGACCCCAAACCCTAAATCCTGAACCAAGTGGCTTCCCATATTGCTTGAAACACTCCGAAGAGCCGATATCTCAGAAGCGTAAGTACTCGTATTTCTTGAGTAAGGTATATACCCTTGCGCACCCTAAACCCTAAACCTTACACCCTAACCCCAAAATCCTATGTATACCTACAGGCCCTGCGTAACCCCTATGGGGTTATAGAGATATGTAGAAGAATAAAGCTCTAAACCCTAAAGCCTAATTAAACCCTGAACTCTAAACGCTGTAGGGATATGTATAAGTTTTAGGGATTCGGGCTTAGGGGCTCAAGGTTTGAGGTTTCGTGGTTTACGGCTCCTTTGAAACGGCCATGTAGGGACCCAGAAGGCTAAGGGAACCGACTAGTGGCGAATGAAATGGAAGTTTCAGACTGAGAGGGAAACAGGCATGATTGGTGTAGGGTGAAGGGTTGATAGAACCCTAAAAACCCTAAACCCTAAACCCCTAAACATTCGTGGTTTTGGGGGTCTCAGGGGCTTGAGAGCTGGGGTGAATCCATTACATGGGGTTTCCCAAAATTAGGGGTACCTTTCAAGGGCTTTAGGGTTTAGGGTTTAGGGTATCTAGGGTTATATAGGGATACACTGGGTTTGAGGTTTAAGGTTTCCCAAGGATCCTGTTTGGGCCTCATGATAAGAGTCGTAGTCATCCTACACCCTAAACTAAACCCTAGACCCTGAACCCTGAACCTCAAACATGAACCCTAAACCCTAGTACACGACATGCCGTCGCCGAAACCCAAAAGACCGCATGACAGCCCTATGTCAGAAGCTAGGAGCCTTTGCAACGTGTACATAGGGGCTGCTAAGGATACAGGGGTTCATTGAAAGGGGAGAATATGGGGTGATATAAGGGATATCTAGGATTTATACAGGGATACATAGGGTTTAGGGTTCTAAGGTCATCAAAAATGGGAGGGGGGCCTTATTGCAGGATTATAATGTATTGGGGTCTGCTTTGGGCCCCCTATCCAAGTTTGGTTGAAGGCAACAGGAACAACATTGATTCGCACAAAAACAGAAGTAACAGTCCTCAACATAGCCCCAATTTTAAACCCTAAGCCCTGAAGCCCCAAACTTTTATAGCACTCTTGCGTATAAAGCCGGCGAATCCACCCTGAAATCCTGCACCCCAAGTCCTTCACTAGCAACCTTTGGTACATCCCCACACGCATGCCCATATCCCCCCACAAGTCCCATCAAGCGGCCCCAAATGGTTTGCTGTTGAGGAACTTCAACGGTCTGACTATAATAATGAAACGCTACTTGTTGCGAAGTGCCCATAGTATGATAACTTGATCCCTAAACTATACTGTATGTACTCATATTATGGTAACTTCATTTAATTCTTTAACCGCAACCCAGAAGACCCAACCCTAAACCCTAATCCCTAAGCCCTGGCCCTAAATGGTAGTTTCCATTTTCTTCTCCATTTCCGTAGACCCTAGACCCTAAATAGCAACCCAGCTAATGCACCCTGCCAACCTGGAGACAGCTGCCTTCTGCTGGAGCAGGGTCTGGCGATTGGGTTAAGGGCTTAGGGTTTATGGGCTTCGGGCTTAGGGCTCAACGTTTGAGGGTTTAGGGCTTAGGGTTAAGGATTTAGGGTTCAGGTTTAGGGTTGAGGGTTAAGGGTTTTGAGTTTATGGGCTTAGTTAGGGTTCAGGGTTACGGGTTTAGAGTTAAGGGTTAAGGGATCAGCATCTCAAGTCCAAGCATTCATCCTATTTGCGCAGTTTGCGCAAGCCTTGGAAAATACCCACCCGTCCATTGGGTCCCACAACATAGAAAATATATCCTTTTTCAAAACACTTCGACTCATGAAACGATGCTCTTCCACCACACCTTCCCCTGCATATCTTAAAAGCTTGAGCTCTACGCCCTGAACTCTAAGTGCTGAACCCTAAACTCGCAGACTAGGCTCTAAGCCCTGACCCTCAACTTTAAGCCCTGAACCCTAGACTCTAAGCCCTGAATAAAGCCCTGACTCAATGCCTAGAACCCACACTTACTGGCAACAGAAGGTCTCGGCACAGTGACTTTCAGCCTGGATGCATTCCTCAGTGCTGACTTGGAGCACGGTCCCGCAAACTAATTTAGCTTCCGTGGACCTTCAAGCTTTGATGGCTCGGTATCGGTCCCCCTGCTTGCCTCACCACTCATGTGCAAACCAGGGCGATTGGGGCCGTCAATGCCAAACCCTAAACCCTGAGTCCTATAAAACCCATTATGGTAGTTTCCATTTTCTCTTCCATTATTCCCATATAAACCCCATTATAGTAGTTTCCATTTTCTTTTCCATTATCCCTATATAACCCCTATATAACCCATTATAACTCATTATAATAGTAGTTTCCATTTTCTTCTCTACTTGAAGGGGACTATAGGTCATTGTTGGGCAAGCTTCCCGGCGTGGCTGGCGAGGTGCTAGCTCTCTCAGAACCCAAAGGCGTGCAATAGTGCCATAGCCGCGCAAGCACAGGGTTTAGGGTTTAGACCCTAAACCCTAAACCCCAAACCCTAAACCGGGATGCCCCACACTGCAAGCCCTAAACCATGAACCCCTAAGCCGGTAAGCCCTGAACCCTTAAACCTGAGGGCTTCGGCTTGTTAGGTTCGGCGTGCAGGGCTTACGGTTCAGGGTTTAGGGGTAGGAGAACCTATCCTTTGGGAAGTCTTTCAAACATCCTCATGCTACATGTTCCCTACAGGAGCCCTGTGATATTGGCTTACATACTCAATCCCAGGGTGTAGGCGGGATGTTCAAGACCTGGACCCCCCTGACAATGCTTAGAGTCTTAGAGGTCACGGGTCATCATTTCACCTACTTTTGGGGTCCAGGCAGGAAATTAATTGCGGGAAAGCAAGGGTGTACCTGCTCCACCGGAGTAGCCTCTTTAGAGCCCAAATATCGACCAACAAGACCTACATGGACCCTATGTAAAGATACTTGGCTAGGGTTTAAGGTGTAGGGCTTTGGGGGGAAACGGGGATAGGACTGATGCTTTTAACTCTGATTTTGGAACTCCTGCTTGCAATGATGTGGGTAAGACTCTCTGGTGCCTAGTACGCAGCTGGGAAAGGATTAGAGGGACAAGTGCGGATTACTTGTGTAAGTTCCCCACCCATTAATGTGTACCACAAGGGACTCTTGTAGGTATATTAAGGTGGCTCCTTAGTCCTTTGCAACGGTGCTCTAGTACATACGGGGCCGCTTTCAAGATACTGCTTAGGCCTATGTCGCGCATCCCTCGAGTCGATTGAGCATCGCACCTCGTTGGCCACAGTTTCCTGCAAGCAGCTTGATGAGGCCCAACATGGGGTGTAGGGTTTAGTTCTATAGGAATAATGGAAAGGAAAATGGAAACTACTATTGAGGGTTTCTTATTAGGGACTATACCCCTAAGCCCTAAACTCTAAACCATAAACCCTGGGGTCTTAGGGTTCAGGTTGCTTTCCATAGGCAGCCCAAAAAAAGAGGGAGGGGAAGGTCCTGGTTGAAAGCTTTCTGTGTCATTAATAGAGGTCTGAATAACTGCCAATTTATCATTTGGGGGTTTCCCAAAATTAAGGGTACCTTTTTGGGGGCCCCTAGAATAAGGACTATAGTATATTTGGGTCTATATTGGGGTCCCCCCCTATTATCTCTCTACCAAGAAACCAGCATCATAACATTGGTAACAATTTATGGCCCTACAGTAAGCTCTCAGCACGGGGCACAGATGCTCTTCGTGAAAGCTGCTGGAAGGTTTATGCTTGGCTTCTTGAGTTGGCATGAGCATTCCGAAGTCACATGCTGTAGACCCATGATTAATAAACCCCCTCCCCTTAATAGGGATCAGAATAGGGATCCTAATATGAAGGCCCTTAAAAGGAAGGGGTTTATGAATCAGGGGTCTATATTACTAGAGATTCCGCCCCTTGTATCACAGTACGTGCTGGCCTCAATATGGGGGGGGCCATTTATGACTCGCATTGCGGGGGTTCATGAATGGGGGAGGGGAGCATGTTTCTTGTAGGCAAGAGTCCGGAAGTCATAGATCTTAGCGGCCACGCCCCCAAAAATACATCAGTTTTCATTGTCTTCTACGTTCTCTGAATCCTAAAGCCTAAAACCCTGTTTTCCGATTGATTGTGCCTCCGATTGGGTTATCAGAGCCCTGCAACCCAAATCCTGAATCTACCCAAAATCCTGAACCCCAAACTCCGAGTCCTGACCTAAACAGTAGCTTCCATTTCGTTCCTCATGTTCTTTTCCAGCTGAGTTTCCATGATCCCTTATAACCCGCCGCCCTTGTGACATACATATATTAATATCTGTATATATATAATATAGATATAGATATAAAGATGCATACCCCACAAAAGCCTATAAAGCTCATACAAGGGTGATGGGGCAATATGGGGTCAATATTGGCCTCCTTCAAGGGCACCCACCTCATAACTACCCCCCTGAAACCCTAAACCCCCTAAGACCCTAAACCCTCTGGGACCCTAAACCCTTAACCCCCGTCCGTCCTTGAAAAACCCCCGAATCCTTAACAGACCAGCCTGCACCGGCTCCCACGCGTGTGCCGCTCTCAGAGCATTCGCTGCACGGATGCAGTAGGAGCTTCCTAAGTTTAACATGGAGGTTTCCTAAAGTTAGGATAATGGAAAAGAACATGGAAACTACTATTTAGGGTTCAGGGTTTGAGGGTTTAGGGTTTTAGGGTGTCCCAAGACTAGGGGTACCTTATTGGTGGTCCCCATGATAGGATTAGAATCCGCCGACCTTGGGGGGCGTGTTGGATGGTTTCAGTAACGAGAAGGTGAAAACCCTCTTCTTTTCTCCCTTACAGCCTAGAAATGCGGGGGGGGG
>CAJNIZ010004547.1:56183-78320 GCA_905231905.1 Symbiodinium pilosum | reverse complement strand
ACCCTAAACCCCGAGCCCCAAACCTTAAACCCCGAACCTCCCCTGAACCCGAACCCTAAACTCGGAAAAATGCTTGAAAGCACCTAAAAACTCGCAAGCTCCTTCAATCCTATGAACTCCTTAGATCGAAGGTGATGAGTGTGGGCCCCTATGATGGGTCCTTAGGCTTTTAAGGGAGATTCTAAGGATCCTTAAGGGTACATATAGGGTCCATAATAGGTATATAAGGATCCCAGGGTCAAGGGCCAATACTAAGGGCCCAGGGTTTTCGATTTTAGCTCAAACCCACCCTATGCCCCGAACCCGGAACCCACCCTAAACTCATGGCATAGGCCGTTGTGGGCGGCTCGACATCGATGGTGCAGGTCGATCCAGCACGCTCGCCTGTCTTCCCACAGCCAAGGGCGGGGCTGGTTTTTCTCCCAGCACAGACCTCGGATCAATCGGGGCCTCCCTGACAAAGTCAGATTTCAGGCACCTCAGGGCCCAAGCCTTTTCCTCAAGGCTTTTTGAAGTTATGCGTGGTGTTGTTGACCAAGATGGACCTAACTGAGCCCTAATAGGAATAGGTTGGGATGGTTTGGCCGCCTGGGACGGCGTGGGGTGGGTGAATGGGTTAGATGGCCAGCCGCGGTCAGGCCAAAGCAGCATGTCGCACGGCACGACACGCTCAAAGACTCTGTGGCATGATTATCTCTGCCTCAACTTTATATCACAGCAAACCCTAAACCCTAAACCCAACCCGAGCACCTGTGGTGTTGCCAGGCCCTCCTCGAACATCTTGGCAAACCACTCCTCAGGGGGTTTCAGTAGGGATAAAATTTTACGGCTCAGGTTTTAAAATCATCTCGAGGGTTACTTCCTGAGGGTTGGTATTAGTAGGGAACAAGGGAATGTAATTCCTAACATGGAAAAACAGATGGACAAGAAGATGGAACATTGTTGAACCTGGGGTTGCGGATACTGGACTAGGGGTTAGGAGTTCAGGTTTGGGGTACATAGTTCCCCATCAGTGGATACAATATGGGGTATATGGAGATCTCATTATGATTTTGGGCAAGTCCATACTCTCATGGGGTCCGTAGGGAACAAGGGAGTATGTCTCTGAACCCTAAACCCTAGGGTTTAGGGCGTAGGGTTGACAGGGGAAGGCAACATATTGTAGGGCAGATATGGAGGTTTCCCAAAAATAAGGGGTACCATTTTGGGGGTCCCCAGGGTCCCCCTGTTTCGGGAAACCACCATATAAGGATTACATTTCCCTACAGTATTCCTTGCTAACCACCGGTAAGGTCAAGGCTCCACCGGGCTTATGGGGGATCTAGGAAGGCTTGGAGTAATGCTGACACTGGAAACCGGCTGAAATGATTTTGACAAAGCCCCGACAGTAAGTATGGATATCGATGCGGACTTGTCTGCAGAGAATGTCGCCTTGCAGGACATTGCCATTGTTTGCCCTGATTGTGCTGCAAGCAACTGGACTCTTATCCACGAACAAACATGTATCGATCTTCGCGGCTGGTGCCCCTAGAGACATACCCCCAAGCCCTGAACAGATATCAATAAGGGAGCCATAAGGTAAATGTGAATTGCTTTCGTGGACTCGGTAAGTCTGACACATGGCATGCCGATTGCAACTTTGAACGACTCGTAGATAGTCCAGACAGGCGCTGTCCCCCATCGCTAGTTTCCGACCAATACTGTTGATGGAGGAATTCATGCACCAGCCAAGGTCCCTTAATTACTGCACTTCAACGCAATCATGGGACAAAAGTTGTTGCAAGATTTCCTCCATCAACAGTATCACTTGGTTGTGCCATTTGCATCTAAAGAGAAGACGCCCGTCCATCTTGCCTTCCAAACTGCAAACCCAATCGATGTCACGACCAATGCTGGTCTCTTGTACCTTCTCCTCACCCCCGTCCATGGCACCTACCCTCAGGAACTAGTAGTTAACCGTCGGCCAGCTGGTAGGCTCCTGAGCCCGACTCCGAAATCAACCCTGTAGAGCCCAAACCCTAAACCCCAAGTTACATCACCCTATGAGTTTCCTACGGAATTGACAAAATCCTGGAAGCTCCCAGCCGAATCCTCAAAAGATCTCAATAACAGATGGTAACTGCCCCCAAAATGGCCATATTGTAGGTCCCCTGTTTGGCCAGCATGCCCTTTGAAGGATGTGTATTCCCAATGGTTCCTTCTTTGCAGGGACCTAAACAACTAACCCTAAACCCTGAACCCTAAATCCTAAACCCTAAACCCTAAACTCTCAAGCAGCAGGCTCTGAAGTGTCCTGCCACCCCGTAAACCCGGAATCCGAAAGCCCGCGAACCCTCAGAGCCCTGAAGTAGGTAAAGGTTTGGGGTTTAGGGGGACCCTTACCGCCCTGAAGTAGGTAAAACCTTGTCTGTTGGGCTGTTTTTGGGGTCTTGGGTCTTGAGCCATGCTTTCACCTACTTTGGGGATTTACCCCTAAACCCTAAGGCCCCTATACGCTAATTCGCATCAACCCTGTAAACACCTGTTCCGGCACACCCCAAAACCCTAAATCTGGTCATACCCCTAGATAGCCCGGTACGCCTTATAGGCCCTAAACCCTAAACCCTAAACCCTTTCTAGGGTTTAGGCCCCCCCCCACATGAATGCGCACAGCCAAGTTCGCGCCTCAGCTTGACGTGCGGCCTGCACGCTGGCCCAGGCACCTATGACGTCGGTGTAAGTCTTGCCTGGGGGCTGTGTAAGGCTTTGGGATTAGGGGTTTAGGGTTTAGGGTTGGGGCTTAGGCCTCAGGATTAGGATTCAGGGGTTAGGCAGTTACAATTTAAGGCTTAGGGTTAACATTAGGATTCAAAAATGATGTTAAGGGTGTTTAGGGGTTGGGATTAGGATTCAAGGCTTGAACATTTTGGGGTTGGGGCTTGGCATTTCGGAGACTGGGGGTTTAGGTGCCCTAAACCCTAAAAGGTAGATTCCAGTTGCTCTTCCAGTATCCCTATATGATACCCCTCCATACTAAACCCTAAAGCCCCCAAACCCTAATCACACTAAACTGTAAACCCTACACCCTAACCCTCAATCCTAAACCGACTAAACGGTAAACACGTACCCCCCCCCCCCCCCCCCCCAAACCCACTACACTGTAAACCCTAGGCCCGCTAAACCGTCCCTAAACCCTAGACTCATTAAACTGTGAACCCTAAACCCGCTAAGCTGTAAACACTAAATCCTAAACCCCTTAACCCTACTAAACTGTAACCCCTGTAAAGCCTAAGCCCAATAAAAGGTAAACCCTAAACCCGCTAAACTGTAAACACCCAACCCTAAACCCCCCCAACCCCTAAACCCTAAACCCCCCCAACCCCTAAACCCTAAACCCCCCCAACCCCTAAACCCTAAACCCTAAACCCACTCAACTGTGAACCCCAAACCCTTATAGGCCTTCCACCTTGCCTTCCCCCTCCAACGACTCGGGGCCCGGCGGTGTAGGGTTTAGTTCTTTAGGGTGTAGGTTAGGGTTTGGAAGGTTTGGGTTTTGGGGTTTTGGGGGTTTTGTGGTTTTGGGGTGGTTTAGGGTTTAGGGTTTTAAGATGTATGGTTTGGGGGTAGGGCAAAGAACTCAAAAAGAGAAGCAATGAGGTCCGAAGTTCCAGCTTTCTGGTTCTACTGTAGGTAGGTCGGTGGGTGGGTGGGTGGGTGGGTGGGTAGGCAGGGAGGTAGGTAGGTAGGTAGGCAAGGTAGGGAGATAGGTAGGTAAGTACAGTAGGTAGGTAAGTACGTAGGTAGGCTGTAATTGAAACTGTAAGGTTTAGAGACATCGTCTGTTTCTGTTTTGCTCTCTCTGATGGGTTTCGGGGGCATAGCATTCAAAGGTCAAACATATTTGGAAGGCACATGGGGCAGGTATTCTGAACCCCGTATTGCCAGTGATATGGGGATGCCTCTAAACAGTCCCCGTGTGAACCTAAAGCGGGATCCCTGCAATCCCCATACACTCCTGATATGGAGTTTCCCGAGTTTACGGTTTAGGGCTGTCCCCTAATAAGGATTGTAAAAACTGGGGTCTATATGTGGGTCCCCCTGTTTACTTTCCGCCCTCGAAGAACCCAGACCCCTTGCAGGATCTAAAAATGAGATCCCCTACGTAGATCCTTAAAGACCCTGCATAATCTCTATATGAATTCTAGGGGATCTATTTTCTAGATCGCTTTGGGGGTCTGGGAAGCCAGCAACCCGAGGAAACGGCTGTCTATCTCGACACCAGCTTTTTGAAGCCTGCGCCATAGATGGGGGACATACCCTCCCCCAAACGTAAATGGAACTCCAACAGGAGTGCCATGTAAACCACTGCTCTTTCGAAGGAGGCTTTTCTGGGGTTTCAAAAATTGCGGGAAAAAGGGACGGAAGTTAAGGGGATTTTGCGATTCCTTCTGAAGTTCGCAAACAGGTGGATTGAAGTTATACACTCCCAAATGATATGAAGTTGCTCTTGTTGGGCTTCATGTGGTTTTACGCATGATACGGGCCTCGTATATTGACTTTATTGTAATGACCGGCATGAGACGCTCTCATGTCTTTGCAGGAAAATCATTGAAGACACAGAAGTCGAGATTTCGGCAATCACCCTGCTAAAACGTTTGAAGTTCCAGCTGGTTGTGAGGATGACAACGAACTAGAGCAAGACGATAAAAGCAGCTACTTTTGAAAGAGCTTGTTGTCTAGGGTCAAGGGCTTATGGGCTGCTCGAGTGAAGCATGCGTTTTGCAAGCCGTCAACGCTAGAGGTACGCGCTTCAAGTCCTGGGCAAAACACGTATGTGATATCAGACCCTAAACCCTAAATCATGAACCCTAAGCCCTAAACCCTGAATCCTAAACCCTAAACCCTAAACCCTGAATCCTAAACCCTGAATCCTAAACCCTATGCCCAAGGGTTTTAACTTCTAGTCTCCTCAAACGGATGTCCAATAGGTACGCTCACCAGCTCTCCTAAGAAACGCTATGCACACCTACCCAAAACCATTGTGAACACGGCTTAGGGCTTAAGGTTTTAGGGTTTTAGGGTTTTAGGGTTTAGGGTTTTAGGGTGTAGGGCTTGGGGTTTACGGTTTAGGGTTTAGGGTTTGGGGTTTAGGGTTTAGGGTCTAAACTCCGAGTATCCCCCTCAACAGCCCTGTAGTAGTCCGCTGTATAATCCCCTACATAGCCCCTCTTTAAGCAGTTTAGACCCTAAATGATAAACCCAAAACCCCCTATGTGACCCACTTTAAGGAGTTAAGACTGAAGCTCATATTAAGCCCTGATCCCTCTGAACTAGCCTAATATCCCAGTTTTCATGTAATTTTCCATTGTCTTTGCCATTTGATTCTCCATTCTTGGGGTAAAAACACCTAAACCTAATTAAGCGCCAAACCCCAAACCCTAAACCCTCAATGCTAAAGCTCCAAACCCTGGTTTAGGGTTGGGGCCCTTTACTGTGAGAAGCCTCTGAGGGAATCTGCGTTGATGGAGGAAGGGGTTCATCATTCGGGAACGACATAGAAGCCACTTTTATTAATACAAGCTCTACAATGACAACTGTGGTCGAATATTCTGAGTCTTTGTTGCGGTTGCCACCTTTGAGGAATACCTCCAAGGCAATTCCCAAAAGCATAGCCCTAGATTTTGAACCCCAGACCCTAAAGTGGGGCCTCTTAGCCCATTTCGCCACTGCTTTCTCGCTTCGTGGGCTTCGACCTTGTGGACAAATTGCACAAACGGTGCCTAAATGATGAGCTTGGGGACTGAAGGCTCACTTACAGTCCTTTTCGCGCGGAGCCGACCCTACACGATCCCACTAGTAGGATTAATAATACAAGAATAACAGTAAACTCAGGCCCTAATAAAAAAAAAGGTTTGGCACTTGCTGAAAATGTTGCCTTGCTGTCTTGTTGGAAAACCAGGCATTAAAATTGAATGCCTTTTCACACTGCCAGGCCGCACCTGTAGCCCAAATCTCCTATAGTTTGGATTTATAGGTGCTACCTACCATTCTAGTAGTTACAACTAAACTTCAAAGCCTGAACTCTTACTAAGCTGCAGGTAATTGGGCTTGCGACCCTAAACCCTCACGCCTAAAACGGTAATCAGGACCATAAAGTTCATACCAATGTGAGAGATCATCATGGACTTCTATGTAGGGTTCGCGGCTTAGGGAGCGGAAAAGAAAATGAAGACGACTTTCTTATTCAGGGATATAATGGGGTTGCTATACAGATCCTTTCCCCAGTCTCTTCTAACAATCAGTGAAACCTGCTTGTCATGTTCCCCTTTTCCGCGGATATGCTTATGGTAAACGCAAAATCCGGACTTTGAAGCACAATGTCCCTGGCTAAGTCCCATGCAAAACCCAACGTTTTGGGATGAGTTTCGACCTCTTGAAGGTGCATTAGACTTAGCAAGTGGCTCTCCAGGTCCAATATCCGCATGCATACCATTAGGGTTTAGCTGTGTAAGCCCCCAACCCCTGCATCGCCAATACCAAAATTAAGTACCTACACTGCCGAACCTTGAGCCCGTAAACCCCAAATCGTCCACCCTAAGCCGCTAAATCCTGCGCCTCTGAACCCTAAACCTTCAGCCCTGCACCCATGAAACCTACAACCGGCCTAAATCCTAAACCCTAAACCCGAAATCCGGAACCCTAAACCCGAAGCCCTATACCCTTAACCCGTCGGGTGCCAATGGTCACGCCAAGCTCGGGGCCATCACCGGTCATCAAGGCATAGATCGAGGCAGGGGGCCTTAAACCGTGTCTGCTGGGATGGGTAGGGTTCATTACCATTACTTCGGGTTTGGGGGGGGGGTGGGGGTCATCTTGATTTTGAAAATTTCAGAAAATTTGAAATTAAGGAAAACAGTCCTTAGCAATGGTAAGTTTATATGGGCTTGAGCGTTTAGGGTTAAGGTTTGGGGTTAAGGATTTACAGTAGAGGATCTAAGGTTCAGGCTGGAGGATTTGAGGCGTAGGGTAAGGGGGCCCCGAACCCCAAAGACCGTAACAGCCCTGAACTACCTAAATTCCTAAAACCCTAAGCCTACCTCAACTCCTAAACCTTATCTACATGGTAGCTTTCGTAAGTTTCTAGAGCTTAATATGAAGCCCAAAGCAATACATACCCGACCATAGGAACCCCAGAAACGGGACCCCAAATTTCTGGAACCCCGAATCCCTTAAGCCTCTACACAATCCCAGTGTTCATTTCATTCTCTATGTTCTTTTCCATTTAGCTGTCCATTATCGGGTTACAATCCCTAAGCCTTAAACCCTGAGCCCACCCCCAAAAATACATCCACAAGTCAGATGATGAGTCTCAGGCTCAAGTCCTTGCTTCGTCATCTGTTCGAAGAGTTCATTGGCCTCCTGTCACCGTGCCCATGTGGTTTCCCTAAAAGAGTTCATGGGGTTGCTTTTGGATTCTATAGGGCTATGCAGAGCTCTACAGGGGTTAAAAGGCACATAGGGTTCATGTAGAATTGTTCATAGGTACTATTGCAGTATTACCCCAATCAAAGAGAACCAGCGGTAAAATCATTGGAGAGTGTCGCGCATTACCGGCCCCAGAATTTGCGTGAAAATACGCCTTTTAGGGCAAAAACCTATAAATCTATCATAATCTTATATCTCGGCAGATAGGGAAGAAACGACCAAGGTACACCAAAATGGCAAACCAACCGAAGCCATCTGATGCGATTTGCTCATGAAAGGAGTAATCTTCACGCATGAAACAACTACGCCAACCGTCAGATAAAAGGATACGCAATATACTATGTCAAAACTACACTGTCATCAATGCCGCCGGCTCCCTCCCAGCACCTGAGGTCGCAACCTCAGCGCGTGATAACTACATATCAATGTTTTGTGATTTGCTCAAGGGCGCATCTACTCTCCAAAGTCGCTCCAGCTTGCATGTTGTTTGTAGAAGTCCATGCATGCATATAGCCCAACATGCATGCATTCTGCAGCACCGCTCCAGCTTACCTTTTTTCTCAGGGTACATGTACGAATTTACAACATGCACGCACTCTGCAGCACTGCTCCAGCTTGGCTCTAAGAGTACGTACATGCAGACATATGGCGTATGTGTATAATGAAGGAGTATATAGCTAGAGGACATGCCATATGCCTGCAGGAACCCTCAGGAAACAAAGGCGCGTTTGTTTCTTACCCCGCAGGCCCATAGTTGCAGCACATGTGGTGAGAACCACATTTACAACATGTTTCCCTCTTCAGTGCACATCTATTGACTGCAGGATTACGCGACTCAACTGTTTTGTATAGGTGGTCTAGAGTGATATCACGAGTAGTGCACTGAAGTTCGCACGTAGCAGAGAACCCGAATGCATGTCAGATAAACGACGCGAAGTAGGGCTCGGCGAACTGAAAACGAAGTACCACGGATGTCGCACACCGATATGGTTTCTCGTTATCTCTTCAGGATGTGCTTCATGACTTTCTTCGCGGGGACCTTCTTAACCTTCATGATGTTCTTGTGGGGCGCGGAGGACGAAGGAGGCTTCGAAATCTTGGCCGCGGGAACCTTCTTGACCTTCATACTGTTCTGGTGAGGCGCGGCAGATGATGCGATGCGACGACAAGTGTACTTGTAAGAGGCTGGTCGCTTGAGGAAGCAGTTGGCTATGAGGGAGCGTCTCTTGGCCGTGAATGGATTCAGATGCCGTTGATAGCCTTGCCTTGCCAGGTCGTTGTGCCTCTGCACGAGGAGAATGACGAAGAAGTCGTGGCTCTTGGGCGTCTTTGTGTTAAATTGGCCGGCGTAGCCCCTGAACCAAGTGAAGGTTTGCTCAGCGACCGACGTGTTAACACCCTTCAGTCGTTTGTCTAGGGAGCGATGCTGAAGTGGCTAGCAGAGACATCCGTCTGCATGTCCCTTCGCATGAAAGCGATCGACACACCAATGCTTCACGTGCGCTGCGCACTCATCGCGCCGACCTTGCTGCTCACAGCGGCATGCACGATCGTAGATCACACAATCCACCTTGGGCGCACAGCTGATGACCTGATGAAGAACATCGAGAGCGACCTTATTATTCTCGGGCTGTTGAAGCTCTTGCACAGCAATGATGAGTCCGGAGGCTGGATCGATAGCCATGAACCAACCGTTATTGCACAGCTTCTGCTCGCCAGTCTTACGTTGGTTGCGGGGAAGTGAATAAGGATTCATAAAAGATCATAAGCTATTTTCTTAACAACAGGTACATGTATAGACGTTTTCTGGGGACTAGTCAGTTTAGGAAGGTTGAAGAAAACATGTTGTCACACTAAGTCTTGAAAGTATGCGTTCTGACATTCCAATAGAAAATGCTCATATATGAATATACCGGCATCTTAGTTTCTATATATATATATGTATAAATATAAACGCTTGTAGTGCAGCATGTGCGTAACCTACTTGAGCTTACTGCAGAAACTACAGTATTACGTTTTGTTGCAGGCAGTGGTGAGGATACAGACTGATAAAAAACTTGTTTAGGGGTCTGGAAAACCTAAAAGAGAAAAAACAACAAATAATAAGTCTGAAACAAGATTAGCCGTGGAAAGTAATTAAGTGATACAGGTGGTGAAAGGGGGGGGTGGGTTGGCAGCCAAGAAAAAAGATGGAGGGGGAGGGGGGCCAGCCCCCCCCCTCACCCCCAAAAAAACAAAAATTGCGTTTGCTTGCTCACCCACCCACACCCCTTCCGTCCTGTTGTTTTTTCCCCTGTCGTGCTCGGCTTTTGGAATGTTTATTGCGTGGTTTGGGTTTCAGGGCTTAGGGTTTAGGGGTCATGCGTTTGAAGACGCAAGTTTGCTACCCACCCATGCGCTCAGGCTTGCACAAATACATACCTAAAAAAACGCGAAGTCTCCTAATTACATAGCCCTTAACTTCACGCCCTGGTCGCGAGATATAACTAATGCTATCCATAATTGTTAAGAGACCATGAGATATTTGCTGGTTTTAAGCGATATTGTCCCTAAGCTCTAATTCCGAAGCCCTAAATCTAAACCCCAAACCTCAAACCCTCAACCCTAAATCAGAAACCCTAAGCCCAATGCTCCAAAGCCTACCTTGACCTCACAAATGGGTTCAGGGTTTTAGGCTTTAGGGTTAATGCTCGTGAAGTCAAAGCCACCAAGAGAACCTAAACGTCGATCATTCTACATACTCTCCGGGCTCAGGTATACCCCAAACCCGAATCCTGCCGACCTAAAAAACACCCTCACCCTACATTGCATGACCTCAGGCCTCCACCTCAAACCTTTACACTCCTAAACCCTAAACACGAAACCCTAAACTCCCAAACCCTACAACCTGAATCCTAAAGCGAGCCAGTGCGGCTTTGAAACGACCCTGGCGCGCATGCGCAGCAATGACGAGCCGATAGGTCTCCGCCTGGGCGGTTGGGGTTTAGGGGTTTGGGGGTTTAGGGGTTTAGGGGTTAGGCTTAAGGTTGGGGGTTTCATCTGGGTTTAGGGTTAAGGTCGTGGGCTTAGGGTTTAACGGAGTGGGAGGTAGGCGTTTATAGAGTTTAGGGTTGGGAGTTTTGTGGTTTGGAGGGGTTTTCTAGGGATGATGCATCAGGGCAATGGAGGGTCACTTGAAAGTGAGATGGAAGCTTCTATTTGGGGTTCGGTTTTGGGTTTAGCGGCTTGGGGTTTTGGCTTTAGGGGTTTGGGGTTTATGGGGCTTGCAACTTGTTAGGGTTCAGGGCACATGAGCTACTGTCTAAACTCCCAGTATCCGCCTTAATAATTAATACCCCCTATAGTAGTCCCCCATATACTTAATCCCCCATAAATCCCCCTTTAAGGAGCTTAGGCTATGGCTCACATGGACTCAGAGGCTTGGGGTCTGGAGCTGAGTGACTTCGTGCTTGACAGATGGGGGAGCAACAGAGAAGATTTGGATGAGAAGTCAGGGAGTTTGGAACCCTAAACCCTGAGCCCTAAACTGAGGACTCCCTTCCTGCCCTGCCTCTCTCCCTCCGGTTGATACTCCAAGTCCTGCATCAAACTAAGCACTTTATACCGTGGGAAGCATGGCATGGTAGTATGCAAAGGTCTTCCGTTCCCTCCTTCCTTGAGTGTCTTCCGTCCTTCCTTCCTTCCGTGAGTTCCGAGGATTGCTGCGATTGGGGTCTAAGGTTCAGGATTCGCGCTTGAGGATCCGCGCGCTCGCAGGTATACCGTACTTGTTGTTGGTGCTTTCAGGGGTAAGGCTTTGGGTCTAAGACTCCCCGTCCTGGCTGGCTAACTCAGTTCAACAACTCTGTTGCAAATACCTGTGCTTGAAAAAGCTCTGCTGCAAACACGTGTGTCTAAATCCTAAACTGAAAGCCGTAAGCAATTGATCTACCTTAGCCCTGAACCTGACCACCACACAGTCTTGCAGTATCACGTGGATTTGTAGCAGGTGATTTGGTAGTGTCCACAAATAGGGTAAGCCAATATAGACCCTAAAATGCTACAATCCTTATTCTACCGACTCCCAAAAGAGGTCCCCCAATTTACTACAGCCCTGATTATGCCGGCTCCCATTAAAGGGGTCCCCTAATTGACTACAATCCTCATTATACTGACTCCACCTAATTGATTACAGTCCTTATTATACTGACTTCCAAAAAGGGTCCCCTAATTTTGGGAAACACTAAACCCTATACATCGTAACGGAACCTCTATAACCCCTAACCTCATTGCTCAGATTCCTGGAAACCCCCAAACAATTTCGACAGATGCGTTTCATGAGCCAAAAATGCGCAACGTGTTGCCAGCACCTTCCTCCAAAACTAGTGCGCATTGACACTTCTCCTGCGGAGAGACCCAAAAGCCCAGAGAGCCTTTTCTGAGTCTCGAGTCACCTACGGTGGACGGAGAATATGTTGCAGCACTTTGTGATCCAAAATAGGGGTTTAGGGTTTCAAAATGCTAGGGTTTGCTAGACTTTTCTCTTACAAGCGTCGCGGGTCCTGGGCATAGAGCCCTACACCCTAAGCCCTATACCCTAAACCCTATACCCTAAACCCTAAACCCTAAAAACCCAGACCCGGAGCCCTACATGCTCGGTCCGCTGGGTTCCGGGCGTCAGGGGTCAAGCCCAAGCTGTTCTGCGCAATCTCCATCCACTCTGCAGCCTCGTCTTTCAGGGGTTGAGGGTTTACAGTTTTAGGATTTCAGGATTTAGGGTTTAGGGCCTACGCAAGCTAGAACCTGAAGAATTACCAATATCAGTTTGAGGTGTACTTGAAATACCGAAGTACCCTGTACTTTATACCTGATATATAGTCCCCCTTAAGTAGATAGAATATGAGGGATATGGGGATCTTTTTCTAACATACCCAAAGCCATATTCCATCTACTTAAGGGGGACTATAAACCCTATATAACCCCAATATACTACAGTAGTTTCATTTCCTTTTCCACTAACCCTATAACCCAAATACCCTGACCTCTATAACCCCTGTATAATTATACAAGGAACCTGGGGCTGTAGTATCAATACCAAATCAGTTCAGCCCGTTTAGGGTTTAGGATTCAGGCCGTTTAGGGTTGAGGGTTAGAGTAGTATCAGTACCTAATTAGTTCAGCCCCCTGTGGTAAATCCTTGTGGTAGGGTGCTTGCCGGCAGGCTTGAATATCCCTAAACCCCAAAACCCCAAAGCTTTATCTAAACCCTACTACAACCCTACAACCTAACTAAAGTCTGAGTCCTAAACCCTGAAACTTTAATTCGCACTTCTAGCCATAGGACTGAGAGAAGCGGCAACTACAGAGTTGATCTGAAGGCCCTTTAGGGAAATCTGTAGGTCTACAAGGGCAAATATGGGTTTAGGGTTTAGGGTTTTAGGGTTTAGGGTTTAGACAGTTTTTCATAGTGGCCATTTGGGGAACAGGAACTTGGATGAAGTACCATGCCTGTAAAATCTCTAGGGTATTGGAGTAGTCAGCAATGCTCTTTCAAGTACGTCATGGTATGCTGTTTCACGTACGTCATAGTTGCTCTGTATTTGCCTAGGTTATGGTGAGGACGTTTTTTTATCAATCCAGGACCGTATGCATCAAGTTGGAAGGAACAGCCTACGCAAAAAGAGTCCTCTCAACTAGAGTGAATTAGGACTGCTGCAGTGCCTACTACCAAAATGACTATATAACCTGATATAACCCCATACAATCCCTATAAAACCCAATATATAATCCCCATAATCCCTGTAGTTTCCATATTCTATTCCATGATCCCTATATAGCTCCAATACACCCCTTGAAAAATCATGGGTCAAAACCCTAATCCCAAAATCCCTGAACCCTAAACTTTCCAAACACGCTTGACAAACGAAATCAAGTCCTAAACCATCCCAGAGGCCAACCCAGTTTAGGGTTTAGGTGTTAGGGTTTAAACTGAAATCCCGTAACCCTAAACAAGCTTAGGATCATGCCGACAGACAACCACTCAAACAACCCTAAACCCTAAACCCTAAACCCTTAACCGTGTGTCAAGTCCCTTCCGGGCTCACAGGTGAGTAGCGTTTGTGGTGGTTGAACCGGGTATACTCTTCTCTTGAAGTTCTCTACTCACATGGAGGATAGAAGTCTGCTCTATCTAACGGACCGCAAAATCCCCAAGATTCTAAGATACTGAACCCAAAACCCTAAATACCGATATAACCCTATATCACCCTTTCGAGGTACCCCGAATTGTATTAATAAACCCTTCCCTTAATAGGGATTACGGTAAGGATCGTAATCTTAAGGCGCTTATAAGGAGGGGCTTTGCTAGTCATACCCCTAAACCCGAAACCCAAAATAGTATCTTCCATTTCCTTTTACTATGCCTATATAACTTCAATTTCCCCCCTATATTGCTACATTACCCTCATAAGGCCCTTCAAGGACGGGGTTTACTAATCATGGTAGTTTCCAATGTATTTCCATCATCCTATAATAACGGCTATATCACCCCATATAATCCCTATATAGACCCGATATACAATCACTATAATCCCTGTAGTTTCCATTTTGTTTTCCATGATCCCCATATAACCCCCATATTCCTCCTATATTACTGTATATTACCCCCCAACCCTAAACACTAAAACCCCAAACCCTAAACCCCATGTACCCCCATGGTTCTACATTATATCGGAAAATTAGGGTTCTGATTGGGGGTCCCTATGATAAGGATGTTGGGGTCTATATTGGGGCCCAAGTAGGAGGTTCGAGAGCCTTGTCCATGTTGCTTTGGTCTGCAAAGAGCCCGACGACCTCATTGACCTTGAGATCTTCTGAGTTTTTGGAAGCTTTTTGGGGTCTAGGGCTTAAAGTTTAGGGTTTACGTGTTTAGGGTTTAGGGCTTAGGAGCTTTGTGGGATTTAGTGTTTAAAGTTTAGGGCTTAGGGGTTTGGGCTGGGGGAGGTACTGCTCCATCTTTCTAGCTCCGTTTAAGAACTCTCTACAAGGATCAATGCCCCAAAAGGGTTCGTGTAGCCATTACGTCCATAAATGCTTCCATATAACCATGCATGAGAACAATGCTACAAATACATAATAGTAAATAAATTACTTTTCATTACTACATAGTGATAAATCAATATAGCTTCCGTTGCAAGGAGTGGCTTCTACGCTTCTGTAGTCAGGCCGCCCTTCAGTTTACAGCAAAAACGGAGAATATAAAGGGCCCTTTGGATATGTGGAGATTGTACGACGAAATGTTTTTTAGGGTGCCCTTTTTCGGAATGACGCAAGTGGGGACTGATTCTTGATAAGTTCCCACACCTGACGAGTGACCACCGCACTCTTTGAGGTTTGGCGTTAGGCTGCAGGAGTTAGGGCTTTACTGTATACACCTCCAAGCTACGCTGTAATTCTAAGCAGCCTGTCACCTGAAATTATGGGAAACATTCAGGTTAAGGGTTTGGGGCTTTGGGCTATTCATCTTGGTATTTGAGGGAAGACTCATCTGCAGCCTGCATGGCACCAAGCACTGCCAGTGCCCGAAACAAGCAATGGAACTGTACTCGAGCATTGGCTCGGCAGTGGAATCGAAGCGAGGCTGCGCAAAGGAAAAAGCCTGAATGGCCTTCTCCAAGCCACCCTGCGATCCGTGCTCCTTCAAGACAGCCTGCTGTGCTGACATCAGGCGGTCTTTCCAAACCTCCGAGTTTTGAATGTCTGGAATGAGCGCGTGAGACCCCCCTTCCATTCGCAAACAGACATTGCCATTGCTCTTGAAACTCGGGAACAGCAGCGGGTCCTGGCAAGCAATGAGAACTTGGTGCGCACGGTCGCGGCTAACCCAAGCAAGAATTGGGAACTGGCCACCTGTGGCCAGAGGACTTGCCACACGTCAACACAGAGGAGCACTGGTCGGAAGCAACATTTCGCACACGTGCTTTCAAGCAAGCGCAAGCTTCCTCGTCTGGAGGCTTTTACTTTGTCCTTCTCGGTATCATGTCAGGAAACGCTGTTGGGCATCTCGTAGGGGCGGTAGCATGTAGGCTCGAGATTCAGGATTTAGAGCCAGGGTTTAGGATGTGTATCGCATGCGGATGGTACGTGGTATATTACTAAACACAACTGGAAAACAGAATCATTACATTGCTCCGACGGCAAATGGTTCCCTAATACCTAATACCCCTCTAGGTCACCCTCAATTACCTGAATTAGCACCCTTCTCCATTAAAGACCTGAACTAAACAGGAACCAAAGGGGTAGCATGGAGGGGGTAGTAGCGGAACCATTGATATACAGGACTACAGGTTATAGCCTAGCGAACCGGTGGTCTCTGGCCAAGCCGTTTAGGGTTTAGGGTTTGGGGATTAGGGATTAGGGGGTAGCTCAATATCCTTCGCAAAGTGGATCTCTACTTCTCAAGGTAAACCACTACAATCTTTAAAGACTTGAGCGGGCACTGGTCATGTGCATGTCGTCTTGACTCCGAAAGGGTCCATGTATCTGGATAGTATATACTTGGGCCTGAAAATAATCACAGTAACTCCTTTGGACCCTAAGTATATACTATGTACCCCATGCACCCTTTGCCACTTAGCAGTGCGGAAACATGCAACAGGCGCCTCCCAAGCTTACCGTGCAGTGTCCTACTGCCACAGCCAAATTACGATCCAAGTAAACATGCCCTGACGATGTCTTCCCTGTTACCCCCATATAGCCCCACAACTATACACTATGTCATCCTTGCTTTCCCCATATAGCCCGCAACTATAGTCACCCCGAAAAGTTCCATTACATGCAGCCACACGAAAATGATGGTCAAAGGATCCAGCCAATGTGATGTCTGGCGTTATTTGCATCTCCTGCACGCGGCTTACCCTAAGGGTCCAAGGACCCCAAATAATAGGGCTTTAGGTCCCAAACAACATTCATATCAAAGTATTCTATAGGGGATAATGGGAAATAAGATGGAAGCTACTATTTTAATAGGGCTTCAGGTCCCAAACAACATTCATATCAAAGTAGTATATAGGGGATAATGGGAAATAAGATGGAAACTACTATTTGGGGGATTGTGAAAATCATGGTCCCTTTTTGGGTCCCTATTATAATACGGGGCCTAATTTAGGGGACACAAAAAGGGACCATAATTTTGACAATCCCTGATTTAGGGTTTAGGGCCTTAGAGCCAGGACAGCATCCGAAGGCTCGACTTACGGATGGTTTGTAGGAATGAAAATTCCCCCAAAGGGTCCAAGGACCTGAATAATAGGGCTTTGGGGCCCAAAAATAGAAGAATTCCATAAATCATAGGGTTTGGGGGCCCAAATACTATAATATGAATGGTATTTGGGACCTAAAACCCTCTTATTTGGGTCCTTGGACCCTTAGGGTTCATCGCTAGTCCAAGATTAGCCCTTGCAAGCGAAACTCGCGGCCTCCAGTTACCTACAAAACCAACTTTGCTGTTCTGGGGGGTAAGGGTTTAGGGGGTAAGGGTTTAGGGTTTAGGGTATAAGGGAAGATAGTATGTATGGATCATATCCCCTTGTTCCCTACCACAGTAAGTCTTCGGCTATGGTGGACCAGAGAAAATGCTACCCATGCGACTTGCCCCAGCTATTTCCAGGGCTTCAAGAAAGCCATTGGATCCTTGCCTAACCCTAAACCCTAAACCCTGAACAACTCTAAATCCTAGACCCTCTACTGAAGCAGACCACTGCCAAGACTCATAATGTAGGGGGCTAGATGAACCGAATAAGGTTTTGGGGTATAGGATTTAAGAACAAAGCGAATAGCCTTCCTGAGTATTCCTTCTATGCGGTTTAGGGTCTAGGGTTTAGGGCTTAATAAGCCACTTTCTTTACGTAATGCCATCATCCATGCTCTTCTTCTTTTTGATTCTCCATTCTTCCAGTGAGGGAGAGCCCAAAGCTCTAATCCCTCAACCTTAAACCCAAACCCCACCGCAAGCCCGAAGCCCAATAATCTTCCTCGTCGTCCAGGTCCTAGACCATAAGGTTTAGGGTTTAGGGCTGAACCATAAACCCTAAACCAAAGTAATCAAAGTCTACGATCATCCTGCAACTTTCCCAAGGCCTATAAACTTTAAACCTTAAGCCTGATGCGGTCTTGGCCCCCTACTTGCTAGGTCCTAGTCCCTAGGGTTTGGGGTTTAGGGTTTAGCGGTTTAGGGTTTAGGGTTTAGGGGTTCAGGGAAATCTTGAGGCTTAGGGCTTAGGGTTTAGTGTTCAGGGTTCTACTGGAAATCAAATCAAGAACCAAGGGGTAAATGACATGGAAACTGGGTGTCGCACGGATGTGTTCAGGGGGTTGGGGCTTTAGGGTTCTTCTGTTTGTGGTGGTATTTCCAAAATGCGGGCCCTTAAAATGCTGAAAAGCCCCTTCACCCTAAAACCTGAAGCTTGAACATGCAACCAGGACTATGATCACCATTACAGGGGCACATGTTTTTTTGAAGCGTACCTGAACCCAGGCTTCCATTTTAGCCCGAACCCTAAACCCCAAAACCCACAACCGCTGTCTTGCTCTTGACTCTCGAACTTAAGGCAGTCCCGCCCCCTACGCATCTCCGCCATTATCCACTCTGACACAGAACTTGAAAAACCAAAGTTACAGTTTCGAGTTTAGGGTTTAGGGTTCAGGGCCGGCTTACCCAACTCCCTGCACAAAGCCACTGCGTCTCCATAAGACGCTCGAACCATGTTTCGACATTGACCTCAGCTTCAGAATTGCAGTGTTCTCTGGTGGCTGAACCACGTAAGGCTACATGTGTTTCTGGTAGAACTCGCTATATAACCCTATATTACCCTATATAACCCTATATATTCCCTATCTAATTCCATAATTTCCCTGCATGGGTGGTGGTCAAAATTATGGTCCCTTTTTGGGTACCCTAAATAGGAGGTGCCGTATTCCCTAAACCCCCCTAAACCCTAAACCCTAAATAGTGGTAATTTCTTTTCCATTATCCCTATATAACCCCTACCCAACTTAGATCCAGTTTAGATCTGAGCTGGCATTTTCTTCCTGCTCCGCCAGAAGAGGTGTGAACGACTGGTGGCTCAGATTTTTCGTTGTAAAGCAGATGGAGACACATTTCCGCTTTGCTCTGGGGGCCAGAGCCACCAGCACTAGTAATGAGACACGTTTACTTGCATACGACAAAGTAACTTCATAGGAGCAATTGGGCAACACCAGCCCCCAAACTTAGGACCATATGACTCTCATGTGACTCTCATGTGACTCTTACAGGGTTCTCACTATTGGGGTTTGGGTTGTCAAAGTCCTTCAGGAATGAAAACTGATTGAGAGGTTGGCATTGTGCAGGCTTCTACAAATTGGGTTTGGCGAACCTCTATGCCTTCGTGAAAAGTAGCTTGCTGCAAGAGATTCTCCTCAATTCAGTCTGACATTACAAGCAATGCAAGAGATTCTCCTCAATTCAGTCTGACATTACAAGCAATATGAGAGGGAGGGAGAGGGAGAGAGAGAGAGAGAGAGAGACATACATATATATATATATACATATATTATGTATATATAGAGTTCGTTGCCAGAACCTCCTGAGAATTTAGGGCTTCCATGGGCCATCCCTGAAAAACTCTCTGCCGCAACAATCCCGATGTTCAGCCTGCGGCCGCCGCGCCCCGAACCGCAGCCAACAATTGCTGGCTGATGGTAGGGTTTAGGGTTTAGAGTTCAGGGAATGAAACAGAAAATGGAAAGTACATTGCTAGAGTGGATTCACAGGGTGCTGACATAGGAGCTACCATAGAGATTCATTCCTCCGTTCCCTACTTACAATCAAAAAAGAATACGCCCTGAACCCGCACAGCTCTATATGAGCTATCAATATTTCCTGCATAATTTACTGGACATGAGTTCCTTATCAAGAATCACATTGAGGACTATACTTCCCCCGTGTCCACTGTAAAGCGTCCCGACAGTAGCTCATATCATGTACATCGATGCGGCCATTGTACTGCGACTTTCACAGGTTATTAGGAGGGACCCTTCGAAGGACCCCTAATCCCAATACCTTATATAACCCTCATATAGGCCTGGTATACCCCTTATACAACGTATCCATATTACCCCCAATAAGCCATGAAGGGTCCCTCCTAAAGCCCCCAGAGACTTACTAGGAATAGCCTGACAATATCTCAGCATCCTTGCTGCAAATGTCTGCAGTACAATATGCAGGAGCGCAGTGGTCTTCAATTCCTCAACACTTGTGCTATCCGTTGCGAGAATAATTGAGGTGGTGGGTTTAAGCTTAGTGTTTAGAGCCTCTCACAGTTGGTATTGCCCTGCATGCCACGAACATGCCACGAAAACTTCAGCAACCATGACATACGGTGGATGAAGGAAATTTCGTGTCACTCAAGACCCCGAAATTGCCGGAATCCTTGGGATAAGGTATCTAGGGTGGTGCAAGTGTCATCCATCCATATTGCTTTATACCACTCTCAGGACGCCCTTATAGCAAGACGGGACTCGTAACACTTCGCGCAAGAAGCATTTCTTTAATGTCTTTGCCGGACGAGGCCAACTCGGATTAGATTCTGCTTCAACGTACTTCAACAACCCCAAGTAGAACATAGTTTCGGTTTATCTCCGTAGTGACTGTTTGGTATCCCTGCTAACTGCTAACCCCTAAACCCTTACTCCTAAACCCCAAAACCTAAACCCTGGGCCCTAAACCCTCAAACCTGGCACGCTGAACCATACTACCCAACGAAAAAGCCCAAAGAAGCCCTAATAAGCCTTGATAAACCCTAATCCTTAAAGCCTGAACATGTACTTCGCATCTGGGAGCCAGACCGTGTCACCAGCTTCCCGAAGTGATCGCAGCATGTGCCTTGGACTCAAGGCGCGCGGTTTAGGGTTTAGGGTTTAGGGGTCTGGATTATTTAGCTTTCATTGTTCATGCTTGAAAGACTCATGTTTTATTCATAGTCGGTGTTGCTTTCCCATCTGTCATTTTTTGGGATTTGGCGCTCAGCGGTCAGGCTTTGGCTTTCTGAGGATCACTGGCTGAATGCTAACAATTGCAAACCTTGAGAAAACATCTTGGGACTCCTCGTATAGGACGCTATCAGCCCAGCTTCCCCCCTTTCCGTTTGATTTCCCACTATCAGTTATCCCTAAGCCCTAAACCCCAACAATAGCTCTTTCACTCGGTTTCCCATTAGCTGCTACATGTGATTCACTTTCAATGTTTGGTACTTATGTAGGCAACCTGGACATGCTAGACCCTGTACAGAACACCTCAAATACCAAATCCACATGCAAAGAAGGCCAAGGACTTAGGGCTTACAGGCTTACAGGGTTTGGGGATTATAGGGTTTAGGGATATTACCGTGAGCACAAAATCAGATGGACAAGAAGATCTCTCCAGGGGTCAGGGTTTCTGGCAACAAGGCGTTTGTGCTGCTCTCCATAACAAGGATTATTGAATTTGGGGTCTGTACTGGGGTGCCCTAATTTACGGAAACCACCACCTTAAGCCTTAAAACCTGAGCCCGTACTTTGGGATGCTGAAAAAACTCAGACATGCTTAGTCGACTCGAATGCTTGCAACGCACAAAGGCCCAGAAATCAAAGCCAACTGAACTCTAAACGCCGAGCCTCAAACAGAACAGAAGAGACTCGACCACAAACCCTTGATCTCACAGAAGCAGGTTATGGTGTTGCCCCTAAGCCCCAAACCGTCCCCTGAAAAGCGACCAAGATTTCGAGAGATCTCCCATTTAGGGGCTTCTGAAAACATGGGAGGGCCCTAGCGAGGGTGTAGGGTGTGGGGTTGGGGGTTTAGGGTTTGGGCTTCAGGGTTTGGGTTTTCGGGGTGAAGGTTAAAAGGATGTGTCGCGATCATAAAGGTCCCAATTAGGGATCTTCATTTCTGTTCTTGTAGCATTTGTGAAATAAGAGTTTGTGGTTTAAGAGTTCAGGGAATTAGTAGGGGTTCTGGTGAGATCAAGGATCCACGTTAGGGACCTTCAGGTCTAGGGTTTAGGGCTCATTCATGGTCTTCCCGTTTGGACGTGCAAACATACACCCCCCAAAATAACTTTAAGGAAGCATGTGTACACTCACCAAGACCCATAGTAAACTCCATAGAGCCCTCGAAACCCCTCCCGAAACCCCTACAAAATCCTCATACACTTAACCGAGTATGTACCTATAGACCTCTTACCGTATGTCCCTAAACCCTAACCCCTAAGCCCTAAACCCCTCAACCCTAAACCCCTTGTAATATGTGTATCCCTATATATCGCACCAGAAACCTACCTCATATGAGCTGCAATACAAACTCCTAGCATCCACCCTAAAAACCCCTAAAGAAGTCCCCTAAAGAATCCCGTATATAAGCCCCTTTAAGGAGTTTAGAGCTTAAGCCCTAAATCCTAAACCGCAAACCCTAAATCCTAAAACTCAAATCCCCAGAACCACCTTTAAGGAGTTTCCACTATGGGAGCGCCAAGGAGCTGGAAGGACACCTGGTCGGGCTCAAAGCCTTCCTTCGGACATGGAGCTTTCCCAAAATCAGGGTTTACTGTTTAAGGGTTTAGGGTTTTAGGGCTTAGGGAATTTTAGATTGGGGTTGCATACAGGATGTAGGGTTTAGGG
>CAJNIZ010004547.1:45151-56083 GCA_905231905.1 Symbiodinium pilosum | reverse complement strand
CCTTGGTTCTTGATTTGATTTCCAGTAGAACCCTGAACACTAAACCCTAAGCCCTAAGCCTCAAGATTTCCCTGAACCCCTAAACCCTAAACCCTAAACCGCTAAACCCTAAACCCCAAACCCTAGGGACTAGGACCTAGCAAGTAGGGGGGTTAGGGCTGTAGAGTTGGAAAGAAACATGGGTCGATTTATAAAGGGACCCTAATGGGAACCCCAAACAGGGAACCCCAAGAATAGAGTAGGAATATAATAGGAATATACTTACCAGGGTCCTTGTATTCCATTCAGTCCCTACTATATTCTTGGGGTTCCCTGTTTGGGGTTCCCATTAGGGTCCCTTTGATTTGTTGGGAGGATACTACAGGGGAGCCTCGCTTCCTATTTCTGGAAGTACCCAAACACCCTGAACCCAAAATCCTAAACCCTAAACCCTGAACCCAAACCCTAAACCCTAAACCCCAAATCCTAGACACCCTGTTGCGGGGACTAAGGTTGAGGGTTTAAGCTCTGACTGCTGCCCAGAAAGCCTAGTTAGCCATAATAATGGGCTACTTTAACCCAAAGTAGTCGAGCAAAGTTCCCTGTACTTATGGGCAACCGGCCTCCTAGGTGAAGCCTAAAAGTCTAAGGCTCGAATTCTGAGATCTCAACTCTGGGACGAAGTCCGGGCGTAGGGTTTTTCGGGTTTAGGCTTTAGGGTGTAGGGCTTAGAGTGTGAAAGGCTTAGGCTTTCAGAGTTCCCCTAAACTCTAAATCCTAAACCCTAAATCCTAGCTTCTTAAACCCTAACCCCCAATCCTTGAATAGTAGCTTCCATTTTCTTTTCCACTATATATATTCCCTTTATAACCCCCTTATTTACCCCCCTATAAATCCTAGACCATGAGGGGATCCCCTGGATGCATACTGTAGGGTAATTAGGGCTACATACTAGGGTTTTAGGGTCTAAGGTTTAGGATTTTAGGGTTTAGGCTTCAGGGACCAAAGGGCCGCAAAAGATGTGCTTTGGAAGCAAAAACTGTATCACGGGAGGATGAATAGCCACGTGATTTCGTGAATGAGGGTTTAGGGTTTAGGGTATGTTGGCAAGGACAACAATGAGATAATGATGAGAAGCCCACTCACTGGTGCAACTCCATAGTTTGTTTTGTTGATCCGGTGGTCCTTCTTTTTGGGGTTGTCGTGCATTGTAAATCATTGTAATAACTTAGCCCACAATACCCTAGCAAGAAACAAGGATCCTTTGTACATAAATATAAGGAATCCCATACCCCCAAAAGTATAAAGCGCACCATTGCATGTGAGCAGAGTCCCCAGTCAAGACGTGAGACTTGTAAACCCTAAACCCTAAACCCTAGAACCGTTAAACCTAAACTCCTCAATTTGGTCGTGCAACGAGACGGCCGGAGCCAAAGGAGCCAGAGACCACAGGTACTAACAGAGACTAATGTAGACCCATGATTAATAAACCCCCTCCTTTTGAGGGCCTCACTATTAGGATCCCTGTTATAATCCCTATTGAGGGGAGGGGGTTCATGAATCAGGGGTCTACCTTAGGGCGCTGGAAGCCCTGGGAAGAACTTATTTGGCCTTCAAAGGCCCCGAGGAATGGCCAGAGGTACATGGATGCTCCTAGAGCGAGGAACAATCAAAGTCGACAGAAGTTGATGGACAGGGTAATAGCAATAATAATAATAGTAATAGTGGGTCCGGAGACAAGAGGACGGCTCTCCACTGTATGGTAGGGAGTACGTTGCTATACCCGTACTGCGACAGAGACTCTGCTTTAACACGGGGACCAGGAGTCAAGGGTGTAGTTTTTGATACCAAGTCAAAGAAAGCCAGGAACGTATGTGACCACTCAGAGAGCATATGTTTGGGTAGCCTCCTTGCTTGGAGAGGGCAGGGAGCCAGCAAATAAGACTTGGAGACCTGTTGCAGGCGAGGTGTTCCAATAATTTTTTCCAGGGAAGAGCTTGACATTGATGGGTAGACATGTTTGGTATGCCATCATGATGTCAAGCATGATGTCCAAAAGGCTGGCTTTGGCAAAGGGATTCTCAGGATCCAGGCTCCAGGTTTGGCTGGAAAAGTATGTCAAGGCAAGCCCAACCCACTTGGGGTCCCATTGAGGGAAGAAAGGCAGGGGGGTCAGGCATAGTGAGGCAGGAGACTGGAGGGACATCTGCCAACGTCCAGTCTTTTGAGGTGTCCTCGTGAGGAGGATCCTCAGCTTTTTGGAGTTGCCTTGTTCTTAGGATGGCATCGGAAAAATGGTGAAGGAAGCATGTTGCAGGCCAGGCGTGGTGAGTGCCTGTTTGGCCTCGTGTTCAAGGTAAGGGAGGCTCCGAGCCACATGCGCCTTGAGGAAGGACTTAGCGCAGGGTGTCAGCCACCGAGTTGCCTCTGATCAAGAAGGCCCGGTTGAGGAGCTCCACAACCGCAAAATGTGCTGCTCGCCCAATGGTCTGAACTTTACCCGGCAGAAGCCCTCTAAGGCAAAGGGGAGAGGATCCCTAACATTGATCCAAATAAGGCGTCATGTTGTTTTCCCCTTCCTTTTGTCCTCGCAGCGCGAGGTGTGGTTTGAGGGATGAGGGTGGACAGTCCAAGGTTACAATATGGTGGCCCTCAAAAGGGGGATACACTTGGGAACACTGTGTAGGGAATACGGCAAGACGAGAAGAGGGTCACCCAGAGGGCATTCCATAAGCATCACTGTGAACAACTCCCATAGAAATCCAGGGAAAGGATGGCACCCTAAATCCTGAACCCTGAAGAGGCCGGGGATGTTAAAGGTTTCGAATCCCGAATTTCGGGCTTGGGGACGGCACGGTTTAGGCTCCGTAGCCAAAACAACAGTACCCAACCCCACCAAAGTAGGCAAAAGGGCTGTTCTGAATTGCTTTAGGAATTACGGTATACCAGGTTCCCAACAGGTTCAAGAGTTCTTCCATCCACCAACGCAGTATTAGTGTAGGAAGAACATCGGCTCGGTCTGGTCTGCCCGAAGGGAGTTGGTGAACACTGAAACAAGAGAACTAGTGAACCTCGGCTCGGGAGTCAGCAGGGAAAGGGGTGGGGAGGGGAGAGTGGGGTAACCACAAGTAGACTGAGAAGTTGTGATGTTGTGGTAGAATGTGTTGCCGGATTGCTTGGGAAGCCAGTGAAGGGTTCAGAAAAGCAGGCACCAGTGGGAAGGAGTCCTTCTTGCAGGTATGTACAGAAGCCCAAAGGAGACTCTCACAAGATTAGGGGCACCCTGTTGGGGGTCCATAAAATTAGGATTATTCTGTTTAGGCTTCTATTTTGAGGTCCCCCCCCTATTTAGGGAACCTACCAAATCTCGCACAATATAAAACATCCAAGGCGAGCATCCAGATCATGCTCAGAAACCGTCCAGTAACCTTTCAGCTAGCGAATCGCATGGCCTGCCCACACAACAAACACAGCAACCACGCTTGAGAGACTTACTGTGAACAGCTGTAAACCCCTAGCCGAAACCCTAGACCGTTAACTTCTCTAAGGAATTCTTAAGCCCCAGCCCCTAGACCCTACACTTATCCAAGACTCCTAAACCCTGAGCCCGAAATCTAGCTTAACGCTGGAGCCCTTTTGCAATAGAAAGCCGAAACCAAGTACAGAATGTGAAGCCAGAATTTTACCCTAAGGGTCCATGTGCCCAATAATTAGGTACTTGGGATTTGAGAAATAGTAATTACAGTACATGTTTTGGGTAAGTATATGATTATTAGGTACTTGGACCCTTAGGGTTATACAGCATCCCAAGGCATATAGTCCCCCTTAAGTAGATAGAATATGGGGTAAAGTAATATGGGGTATATGGGGATCTTATTGTAATATACCCAAAACCATATTCTATCTACTTAAGGGGGACTATAACCCGAAATGGGGGGGGTTCAATGAATAGGATTCCCAGGCCCTATCATATAGACTAACGTAGACTCATGATGAAGAAGCCCCCTCCTTTATAGGGCCTTAAGGGGAGGGGGTTTACACTCTAAATTCTAAACCGGTCCCTATATCACCCCCATTATCCCTTTCAAAGGGGCCCCCAAAGGCTCGGAAACCCTCAACCCCACCCCTAAAATGAAGTCCTAAACCCCTAAACCATAAACCCTAAACCCTAAACTAACTGCAGCGCACTGCAAGACTGGAAGGCCTCCCACGCATCATTCATCCATTGCTCTGCGGCCGCTGAGTTGCCGGCCTTTTGGCCACACAGTTCAGGGTGAGGGTGTAATGTTTAGGGTTTAGGGTTTAGGTACCATGCCAATAATAAACCCACTCCCCCCTCCCCCCCCCCAAAAAAAAACGCAGTTTGCGGCTTTGGTTTATGGAGGAGGGTGCGCCAATAATAAACCCAGGGCAGGGATAGGCGTCCTAAGTTGGTGAAGAATAGGGTAACTGGGATTACTTTTTTTAAGCAGCTTATCATACTTTATACGCATACTGACTGCGTCTCCCTGACCCTCCACGTGTTGGCTTCCTTGAGAGACCGGAGCTTGCGTTGACAGTATACAGGAATTGCAGGGTTCCCTATGCCCTAAACCCTAAACCCAGTATGACAGACGATCCACTTCGGTCTTTTTCATGTCTTACACTCTCTCAAAGTGACATGCAACCCAACCTACCCACAATATTAGGGCGTAAATGGGGTAATATAGGAATAATGGAAATCAAAATGGAAACGACTGTAATGGGTTATATAGGGTAATATAGGGTTATACAGATGATAATGGAAAAGAGCATGGAACGACTGGGTTACATAGAGGGTAATGGAAATCAAATGGAGATGACTATAATGGGTTATATGAGGTAATATAGGGTAATATAGAGGATAATGGAAAAGAACATGGAAACGACTATAATGGGTTATATAGGGTGATATAGGGTAATAAAAGGAAAATGGAACAGAACATGGAAACTACTATTTTGGGTTTATTTAGGCTCATATCTAGAAGAACAGTGATCGGGGTACCTCTAAACGGGGATATATAGCATGATCTAGGGATACATATGGTTTGAGGTTTCCCAAAACTAGGGGTACCTTTTTGGGATGCCCCCTTAACAAGAATTATAGCATATTGGGGTCTATATTGGGGTCCATGTATAGAAAGGCAATACTCTTTGTATGGCCCCGATCCACCAGTGGGAAATGATACTACAATTCATCCACAAAATCCTGCATGATCCTAAGCCAAGTAAACCACCATAGTCGTTGAGTTGCTGGGGTTTAGGTACATATTTGGTCTGCCCATCAGCAGTGGAACTTGTACTGCCAGGCCTTTTAAGTTGGGACCCATAAGTTGGACTCAAAATGAATATAGATACTCCCCGCCCCTAATAATTACATCTCCCGATATGGTGCCATTGTGGCGGAGTAGACATTATCATGATTATTTGGGGGCTGGGGGTTACTAGTATCATTAGGGGGAGAGGATTAAATACGACACAGTCTTTCCAGGTCGCCCCAAAGCAACCCTTTCCCCAGATGGTCCTGATCTTACCGCCACAAGTGGGGTGGTACAGGGCTCTCTGCGTGATCCCATGGGCCGTGCACCAGTGCATTTTCACAGGACTAACTGCGCCAAAGCCCAAAACCCCAAACCCTAACCCCTAAACCCTAAACCCTAAACCCTAAATCCCTAAACCCTAAATCCCTAAACCCTAAACCCTAAATCCCTAAAAAGCTTCAAGAGCCCCCCATCCCCATCAGGTTCTCCTCCTGAATCCCCTCGCTGACTGCACTCTCTACTTTGAGGTGCAGGGTCGTCCAGGGTTCAGGGTTTAGGGTTTAGGGTTTTTCGGTGGGGGGTTTAGGGTTGAGGAGCTTCATGTTTAGGATGAGGTACTGCCCCCGACCATAGAACTGTTTCCAAACTTGTTTTCGGTTTAGGATTCGGGTTTAATATTCTTTTGTAGTAGATTTCTATCTTGTCTTATAAGTTTCCTATACATGACTGTTACAGGGCGGGGCAGTAGCCAAATCTTAACCACAGTGAGGGGCTGGCTCAAAGGGCTTCTACAAAGGTTTCGTACGACTGTGAATACCCTGGGCGTCCAAGGAATGGAAGGCTGAACGACAATCCTGTTCACTCAATACCCTTAACCCTAGACCCGAAACCCTAGAATAGGAACCCTCCACAGTCAATTAAGCCCGAAACCCTAAACCCTATGGGGTCTTCTCCCACTCGGTTGAACTCGGTAACTCTCAGAGACCAGGGGGAGATCTGGTAATTACACAGGGGTTCTGGCTTCCACCCAAGCGATTGTCGACAGAAGTTTTTGAGAAACTTGTCCTTACCCTATAAACACTACCTGGACCCCACGAGTAGGTAACAACATGCCCCCAAACCCTAAGCCCGCAACCGCTAAAAATGACATGAGCTATAGTCTAAACTCCTAGTATCCCCCTTAATAACCCCTTTAGTAGTCCCCTACATAATTCCCCATATAACCCCCCTTTAAGGAGTTTAGACTATAGCTCACATATTGCGAGGATCCAGAGTCCAGGTAGGGCCTATAAGCCTTCCTTTGGTAGTTTCCCAAAATGTGGGGGACACCATTTTACATAAATGCCGAAACATTAACTACAATCCTTCTTATAGGGACCACACCACCCCCCCCCCCTCCAAAAAAAAAGGGCACAGCTGTTTTTGGGAAGCTCGAAACCCGTTATATCCCCAGATCATCCCATATATCCCCCTGTACAGGTACCTGCTTTTCTAGATATGAGCCTAATTTTGGGAAACCCTAAACCATAAACCCTGAACCCCTAAACCCTAAACCATATAAGCCCTAAACCTCTAAACCCTAAACCTTAAACCCTAAACCTTTGACCCTAAACCTTAAACCCTGAGCCCCAAACCCTAAGGTGGCCTCAGCGGCGACCTGCATCAGCGCGTGGTACACACTGGGATCTGAGCCAACCTCCAGTAGCAAAGTCTCCTAAACCTGAAACCCTTTTAGAGCTTAGGGTTTAGGGCTTACCGGTTGTTAGTAGGGAATCAGGGAATGTAATCCCTATAGAATCCCAGGCTTTATGATAATAGGTTTCGGGGCCCATTCAAAATGCATCTCTATGGCCTTCTAGGGAGTACGTAGAGAGTCTGAGTTAGGGAATAGAAAACATTATCTTATAGCCAACCTCTGTAAACCTTCAACCAGAGAGATTTGATGGTTCGAGGTCATGCGCAGCTGGTGGACCATGAGGATTACACTTCCATATAGGGGTTATATCGATTTAGGGCTTAGGGTTTGGGGTTTATAGGGGTTCATAGCAGAAATCGAGAATCCAATGGACAAGACAATGGAAAGCAAAAAAGAACGTGTATCTGGGAAATGGGGAAGCCCTACCCAAAATGGAACATAACTGATGGCCTTTCTGAGGACAAGTATCTTCGACTCTAAACCCTAAACCCGCAAGCAAGCCCAATAAGCACAAACGCTCGACCCTAAACCCTTCACTCAAAGCCTAGCAACCTAAACTCTCCACTCGTCCAGGACCTAGTTTCGGCCGTTTTAGGGTCTACTATCAGGGCCCGGGGACTTAGTATGTAGGTTGACAATAGGGGCAGCTGCAATTGTTAGATGGCTTCTGGGCAATCATACGCACACTAAGTCACCCTTAACCCCAGGCCCTAAACCCTCAAACCCTACAACTCTCAAGCTCTAAAACCCCTAAACCCCAAAGCCCTGAACCCCTAAAACCGAAACTGTAGTTTTCATTCATTTGTTCATTTTGGGTTTCCAGCTGCCACTATTCTAGAAACCAAGCCCATGTAAGCCCTTTAAAGAACCCTATACCCCTCCTAACAACCCTAGACCCTAAACCCGTAAACCTCAAGCCGCCTCGAGGGCCCGCATGCCTGCAGGTGCCATGAAATGAGAATAAGACGAGAAATCCGCTCTCGGCATCTTTGAAGGGGTCGTATACGGGTTATGGGGTTTCAGATTTAGGCCTTTGGATCCTTAAGGTTTCAGGTTTAAGGGTTCTAGGGCTTCTAGAGGGGTTACAAAAATAGATTGGGGGATTGATCCAACGATCCTTCAGGGAAATTCTCTATGTTGGGGTTCCTGTAGATCTTCAAGGAAGAATATAGGTGAAGCCTAACAGAGATTTGGATTTCAATGTTTGAGGAATTCGAGTCTACCTACAGATCCAGTCGATTATGATAATATTAACGCGGTTGTAGGGTTTCGGATTCAGGGCTAGTACGAAAGAACCCCTAAACCCTAAATCCTAAGCCCTAAACCCGAAGCCCTAAACTCCTAAAACACTAAAACCCTAAAACCCTAACCTAAACCTGTATGCCCTAAACGCTAAACTCGAAGCCCTAGGCTCGGCCTGAGTTGGCAACCTGACCCCCCAAACTTAGGATCTCATTACTACAGGGGCCTAAGTTTACCTAGACCCCCCAAGTACCCTAAAATTGGGTCTATGTAGCTTCTATTTGGGGATACTTAGGGTCTATGGAGGGTACTTGGGGGGCCTAGGTAGGGTTTAGCGTTTAGGGTTTCAAAATTTTGCAGGGGTATATATAGGGGTTAAGGGGTATATATAGGGGTTAAGTAGGGATTGTATGGGTATAATATTGGGGATGATGGAAAAGAAAATGGAAACTACTATAATACAGAGGGCCCCAAATAATTACCAATAACATGTTGAGGTCCATTTGAGGTACCGTAGACCATAATTTTGTAAGGAATATGGAACCAATGTATTGGTACTTATTTAGGCCCCTATGGTCAGATGATAGTTATGGGGTCTTCAGTTTGGGGCTAAGGCAGCTCAAATCCTGCTTTTTTTACTCTACACTAGTTCAATGGTTTCTATGGGCTCGCGACACTTTCAGAACTGTTGAAATAGCAGCTGAAGTAAGGCACCTGCTTTTGGATTTAGGGGGTTTGGAGACTCAAGGAATGGGTGGCTTTGGTGAACTCAAGCACAAACTGCAAAGAACAAATAGGGCCGCACCCACAACATAGGCTGCATAAGATTACCATCAGCGCTTTTCATATGTGCATGTCTTAATTGAACTGGTACCCGTTGGAACTTTCAATGTAGCAAACCCTCAGTGTTATACATATATATATACATATGGGGCCCCATATACACACATAGGGGAATTAGGGAAAAGATTCGTGGGGTGCCTAGAAGCCAACATGCAGCGTCTGGGGCCTCACCGCGGTTTAGTAACCGATATACGAGGAATCCGCGTTTTGTTTTGGCAAAGATCTTACCGTTCAAATTGGCATGGAGAGGTCAAGCATCCAAGATACATATTTCACGTCAGAATGGTTGAAGCCCCAAACCCTAAACCCTAAACCCCCAAACCCTAAATCCTAAAACCCGAAACCATACACCCTAAACCCTAAAACCCTAAATCCTAAACCCTAAAACCCTAAACCCAAAACCCTACACCCTCAACCCTAAACCCGAGGCTGCCATCTCCATGAACCCTAACCCCAAACCCCAAACGCTAAATTCACCCACAGTGGGGTATATTCGGGGTATATTTGGGAGAATGGAAAAGAACATGGAAACTAGTATACTATTATAATAGTTTCCATTTTCTTTTCCATTATCCCAATATATCCCCAATATACGCCAATATTACCAAGAAGAAGCGCTTCCAAGTGGCGAAACAGCCAACGCTCCGCCCTCTCTGTGTCTTTGCCCGGGGCACACGCGGCCTGGGGGAGACAGGGTCTTGGGTTTAGGATTTAGGGCTCAGGGTTTGGAGTGTAGGGTTTAGGAAAGAGATTCGTTGAGGTTGTACAAAGAGCAAGTTCTCTGATAAGGCAGGGCAGGACCACGTGCTAGTGCCCTGCATGTGTACCTACATAGCAAGTAGTACATAACCCTACACCAAAACCTAAAATCCTATTATAGGACCTGCCAGCACGGCCCGATTTCTGGCCTTGCTTAGTGCAAAAATCCGCCCCAAATAAGCATGAAACCCAAGCGGGCCTACACGGACTACCGTCCTTTTGAAAATGGATGTTTTGGGATTCCAGGTTCTTCATACTCTCCCATATAGCCTCTATCTACCCATTATAATCCGTTAAGAAACCTAGTGCAATCTATCAATTCTGCCAGGCTGTGGGATAAGCCATCCCTGCGGGGAATTGCAAAGTACAAAAATGCGCGCAAGGCTTTTTTGCAAGGGTGCGGGCAGCCCCATTTTGGCAGTTTGTCTACGGCATTGCATGAACAAAGCAATGCGTTCTGATGGATTCAATGATTCGGAGCTTCAGTTTTCACAGAATAGTAGACGTTAGCTGTGCTGCCACTTCCTAAAACTTTCATGTCGAGAATACCTTACAAGGTTCCCTCATCCACATGAGACGTCCTCAAACTCTAAGTCTCCGTGTACATTGAGTCTTGTCACAGGTCTCCCTGAAAGATGCTCTTTGTCTTGGGGAAACGCTGCATGGATACCCCTCCATATCCTCAAGTCCCTGTGCGTAAGCACCTTTGCCTTGCGTGGGATACTTGTAGGATCTATCAATCGTGACAATAATGACCATACCTGTTTCATTTCTAGCACCAATCATATATGAGGAGCCTATGTGTCTTATTAGAGTGATGAAGGGAAACAGGTTCTATCATCAATGGAAGAGGATTAGATGTCGTGCGTGACCAATCTTGCGAAACTGAAGCCTCATATGAGCTATAGTCTAAAATCTAGTATCTCCCTCAGTAAGCCTATATAATCCCCTATACAATCCCCATATAACCCCGTTTAAGGAGTTTAGCCTATAGTCCACATGTGTACAACATTCTCACAAAACCATCGCAGTGCCCAAAAAGGTCTGTGACTGCCACTGCTACCATGCCCCTGCAACCTTACGTCATTCCCCTTCAAACTAACTACCATGTTTCGGGTTTAGGGTTTTTTTTGG
>CAJNIZ010004547.1:22238-40080 GCA_905231905.1 Symbiodinium pilosum | reverse complement strand
TAGCAGCAAAACCGCGCAAAGAAAAAGGTGCATCGTCAGACAACAGGAGTATTGTAAGATTTGGAAGTGCCAAACCCTGAAGCAGCACAAGCACGGCCTTCTTTGTGGGCTGCCCGCCGACTACAGTAAAACCAATCATGTCCAGTCGGACGATAGTACTACTCGTGAGAGAGATGCTAATGGGAAACTATATAACAGAACAACAGAAGAACACATAGTCACAGGGAAACCACCGCGTTGAATAACAAGCAGCGCGTGCCTTTCTGGTCAAGGTCTCCTTCCAATCATGCTGCACCATGCGCTGCCGTTGTTTGCAATGTTTCGCCACGTAGTGCAAGCAATCGTAAACATCTTATGCAAGCTGTTCGTGGGAAACTGTGTTATGTGAAGAATCGCAATTCCCTTCAGGACCCAGGCCACAATAACGATCGCTGTTGATAGCTGCAACGGTCCGTGTCAACCCCGCGCCATAGAGGTTCTATAATTGCAAATCACTCTCTATCAGCATGTATGTGAGAACTCAAGCTAATCCAGCTTGAAAACTGCACTAACTAAACCAAACCCGCATCGAACCCGGAAAGGAGCCCGGTAAAGACACCGCTTTTCCTTTTAATAGGAGCCCAGCTGGGGGTCCATATGTGCAAGCCCACATGGCCCCTTTTCAAGAAGACAATAATCTTCATTTGGGCCTATTTCGGCTTCCTGTAGCCTTGGTAAGACCGCATCATCCGTGCTCAAGAAGCGCCACAAGAACTCGCACAAGAAGAGCATAGAGAATTGAACGATGAAAGAACTACACGTGTTGAACCCCAAAGCCAGACCTGAACATGGGCGACCAGTGACACGTCCAAAGCTCCACTTCCCATGAAGCGCATGAGGCCTGTATGAAATCTATAAGGCTCAGGGTTTCGCCATTAATTTAGCAGGCTACCCATGTGAAAATGGCCCCAGTCTATTCACCTATCCGAGCTGTGAACTATGGGTCGTAGTATGGGGTCTCCATCTTGGGGTTCAAATATACCCGATTGAAGGGCCCATAGTTAGGACCCAAGGAACAGGCCAACCGTTGGAACCTTAGACCTGCAGATCCTACTATGGTTGCTTAGGGACGAAAAGCCCTGGTTTAGGCTTTAAGGTTTAGCGTTTAAATTCTAGGGTTGGATTCAGCCACAGGGTTTCGGGTAGGGTAATGTGGCGGCTTCCGAAATTTTGGGGGGCCATAATACAGCTTATAGCGCTTGAAACGATATGATGGCGACTCTGGAAGCTTCGATGAAGAGACCTGAATATTTAGAAGCATTACCCCTTGTACATCTTCATGCAACTCAAATACAACCTTAAGCCTACACGCCAAACCCTGAACTCTTAACCCTCAACCCCACACAGGACACCCAGGACCGTCTACAGAGCCCAGATACCTCCATTTGAGGGTAGTTGGTGGCTCGTGCCCTTAAAACCTCAAACCTTAAACCCTCAAATCCTAAACCCTAAAACCTGTAGCATAAACCCTAAGCCCTAGACCTTAAGCCCTCAAACTCTATTATTGCAGTAATAAACACAGCAATAATAATGGTAAAAACAAGAATAGTAGAAACAATATCAGTAAAACCCCTAAGCCCTAAACCCTAGACATCGTACTATCAGCATTAGTCCCAAAGTTCTCCATGTAGCTACATATTCTATACTTAGGGGCCAAAGGGGTTCCCATATAACTACTTTAGGGCCCAAGTGGTATAGCTACCCTAAACTCTAAACCCTAAACCCCTAAACCCCAAACCCCTAAACCCCTAAACCCTATACCATATAGCTACATGGAGCCTTTGGGAGTGGGTCCTCTGCATCATCTGCTCGGCCTTCGGCCGCCAGCGCCCTGCTGCAGCCCGGTTTTGTGGGGGTTGGGGACCTATAGGGTTTAGGGTTTGTGGTTTCTCAAGGCTTAGGGCTTAGGGATCTACAGGGTTCAGGGTTTAGGGTTTAGGGACCCATAGGGTTTGAGGCTTAGGGATTGGGGTTTAGGGACCTATACGGCTTAGGTCTTTGGAGTTTAGGGCTTCGGCTTTAGGGTTTTGGGGTTAAGGGCTTGGGCTGGGTTCATAGGTAGTTTCTATTCGGGTCGTGAACCCAAATTATTGGGGTCCATGAGGGAACCCCCCCCTGAACGAAATTCCCCGTCCGACTTGAGGATCGGGACCCCAAGGCTGAAAAGCTCAGGATCTAAGGATTAGGGTTTAGGGTTTGTGGTCTGGGGTCTAGGGTTGGAGCGGAACGAAGGAACGCAATAGAAGTGCAAAATACCAGAGGGGTTAGGACCTGCTACCAACCAGTACGCCTTTTGCAGGCTACACTCGCCTGAAAGAAACTTGGAATTTAGTTTAGGGTTTAGGGCTGAAGAATAACCATCTAGGGTTTTGGATTCAGGGTCTTAGGACCAAACAACTGCCATATACGGTTTTAAAACTAGGGGTTTAGGGCTAAACAACTACCATATAAGGTTTCGGATTTAAAGCTTAGGCGAAACAATTACCAAAAAGGGTTGTGGATTAACAGTCCCCCTTAAGTAGATAGAATATGGGGTATATGGGGATCTTATTATAATGTACCCAAAGCCATATTCTATCTACTTAAGGGGGAGTATAGAGTTTAGGACTGAGGTCGAGTGAGGTCGCATGACGTTAGGCAAATGGTTCAGGCTGCAAATGAGGAGCAGCAACTGGATCGCTGACTGCAGGGGCCTAGCTCAATAAGCAAGGGTTCCAGGAGGTATGATACTTTGTTCATAGCAGGTCTTTAAGGGGATTATTGTAGGAGGAATAACAAAACATAACTATACAAAGGTTACGAGGGGATAATGTTTGCGCCTCCAGCTTGGTTCCAAACCTTAGGCTGGAACGGATGAGTCGCCTGAATGCAACACTTCCGGTTGATTCCCGAAAATACCAGGACTAGCTAAAAATCATCAAATATGAAGCGCTGAACCCCAGACTTTAATCATGAAAACGAGGGCCGCTTCAGCATTTGGGTGTTGCCCAATGTGAAGAGAAGGCCGACCGGAAAACAACAACAACCAACACCAACAACACCAACACCAACAGCAACAGCAACAGCAACAGCAACAGCAACACCAACAACAACGACGACGACGACGACGACGACGACAACAACAACATCGTCAATGTCAACGTCAACGTCAACGTCAACGTATTCCCAGCATCACACAAACATCCTCGCATCGAGGACCTCGTTACAGACAGTGCCCTCAAATAGAGATCAAGGGGGGATACTGGGAGTTTAGACCCTAAACCCTAAACCCTATACTATGGAGGTTTTTTAACGAGGATACTAGGAGTGCAGATTGTGGCTCACATGGAGTTTTGTTGCACATCGATTCACGTTAGTGACCTCATCGAACCGTCCAACATTCGTAGCCCACAACCATTCTCAGAATGCAGGCCCACAGCTGTTTTCCCGAAAGAGTTTAGGGTTTAGGGTTTCGAACGTTGGCAAGGCAAACCAACCAAAGTCGATCGAACTCAGGGAAGCTCTGTAAGATACCGTGGAAGACTAGAAGTCAGAAGCTCTATAAGCCCGAAAATGCCCGAAACCGAACCCACAGCAGCAACGTTAACCATAAAAACACCCATTCCCTTGCAGCCAAAAGCATGCTGAAAACTTCATGTGCGCCACAACATGCGTGGCTTCCTCATCCGTAACCATCTGCGTTCCAAACATGTACGGTAGGGGTTTAATTATTTACCAACATCTGTTTAAGATCTACTTGAGGGACCCTATGCCATGATTATAAAGGCAAACTGGGACCATGACATGGGTACTGGTAATGATTAAACCCCCTGCTATACTAGTGGATTAGGGTTCCCTCCTGGAGACAGTTTTCAACCAGAATGCAGTACCTCACAGCCATGTTGTGGTGCGAATAACCAGAACCTTGACTACCTCTTTAAAAAGTGTCGATGCAGGAATTGCTTGCGGAAATTTAGACTTTATAAACGGACTTCGGGGAGTCTAGGAAATCAAAATGGGGTTGGTGCAGCAGCATGCCAGACCTCAACAAATCAAAATCTTCCATTCAGTGTTCATCTCGGTCTTGATTTATGGAATGATTCCTACACATTTAACACACAAAACCATCAACCGAGTTGATGCAGTGTACTCTTGGTTCCTGAGAAGGCTAGTGGGTACATAAATGCCTCATTCTACTCCAGAGCCGGCAATCATAATTATAGCCTGGAGAGGAGCTCATTATCCACAACGAGCCACAGACAGATTCAATAGACTGCAATATGGTATGTGATGCGAAGTCTTTAAAGCTCCGGTACAAAGACCCCATACACAACGCGGTGTTCAACTGTGTATTTATGGATTGTGCATGATCCGGGCGCCCTGACTTTGGTTTTCTAAGACGCACTCTTGGTTGGCCTTTGGAGGCCTTTGAAAAATAGTAGTGTTTAGGGTGCTTCTGAAAGCAATAACGGATAATCATTCAAACATCCCGAAGGCCAACTCAGCAGTGTATGCTCAGAATCTTGGAAACCCCATTTGCCTCAGCATGGCAAGCTGGGCATCAGTTGCCTGGTCGACATCCTCACCGACCGTTTGAGGCTGTTCAGGGGTTAATGTAGACCCATGATGAATAAACCCCTCCCCTTAATAGGGATTATAAGAGGGATCTTAATATAAAGGCTCTTAAAAGGAGGGGTGTTAATCAGGGGTCTACACTAGGGTTTAGGCTTTAGGGCTATGGGTTTGACCAAACCACAATAGCTTTGAGGGTCCAACTACTAGAAGTGAACGTACTTTGGGCCCGGCCCAACGGGATTTTGTCTACCAATCGTCTGTTCCGGGTCCGTGCTTATGATGGGGCACCGTGAGGCTCATGGTACATTTAGGGTTTAGGGTTTAGGCTTTAGGGTTTAGGTGAATTCGAGAACGCAAACTCTTCCAGAAGCACAATGCTCTGAAATAGCCATGCGTGCTAGAAAGACAAGAACAACATGTGAGCTACTGTCTAAACTCCTAGTATCCCCCTTAATATCCCCTATGGTAGTCACCTCTATAATCCCTTCTATACCCCCCCTTTCAGGAGTTTTTACTATAGCTCATAATATGACCCTGATTCTTATAAACTACCTTGTAATCCCTATATACCCCTTTAAAGGGACCTAGGGTTTCCATTTCATTTTCCATGTTCTTTTGGATTTGATTCTCCATTATTATTGGGGAGTCTTGCAAGATGCTATGATGCAAAGCGTCAGTCTTGAACTGCAGAAGCTTGTGCAATGAACCTAGGTGTTGATTTCTTGAACCTGGGTAGGTCCATCCGAACCACAAATGTTCTCCGTGATTGTGCTTATTGCGGGCTATACAACTTTTGTTGGCTATAACTTGGGTTGTTGAGGCTGGTCTGGTCTTGAACACACCATTGCATGTAGGAACGCGCGACTCTAAACCCCATCAAAATCCAAAGACCGCAGGGCCCCTGCATAGGTAGGACGAACAAATGCAGAATTTTCACGCGCATGAAATCCTACTTAAATCCTGACAAGCAAGACTGAAAACTGATCTCCTAACCTTCAATTACTGCAGCCCCAACAGAGCACGGAAAAACCATCATCACAACGACCTGACCAGTATTGCTGCCACGCTGAAGGCACGCCTTCAGTCAAACTCCTGAAGGCAAGTACCTATGTAGTAACTGCAGTAGGTTGTGTGGATGTGAGTATAAGCTTATATAGGGAATCAAGCGCAATCAATAGCCCAACATGTGAGCTATAGTCTAGACTCCTAGTATCCCCTTAATAACGCCTATAGTAGTCCCCTACATAATCTTCTATATAAACCCCTTTTAGGCTGTAGCTCATGTATGTAGCTGGGCTTCTACTGCAAGAACCTCGCCCGGGACTGTGTGGCCTGCTGCGTCTCAACGTCAGCGACAGCTTGCCTGACAAGCTGCCTCCACAATCCGTCAAGGTTTCGGGTTTAGGGTTTTGAGTTTAGGGCTCAGGGTTCAGTTTCTCTCTCTAATTTGACACAAGATTCTCATGAGATATAGTCTAAACTCCTAGTTTCCCCCCTTAATAGACAGTATAGTCGTCCCCTAGATTATCCGCTATACAACCTCCTTAAAGACTTTAGACTATAGCTCACATCATGGTGATATATAGGGATGAGACAAGGATTCTAAAAATGCAAGGGCAGTACTGGAGCGCACCTAGTTTGCTTACTTCTTGAGACTGCCATGCAACCTGGAAAGGGCCACTGCCGTCCAAAAAGGGCGCCCACACGGGGTCCGGGGCAATGAACAAGCCTTCACAATGGGCAAGTGATCCATTACACACCCCAAACAACTATATAATGTGGGCCACAATCCAATCTCCTAGTATCCCCTTAATAACCCCTAATAGTGATAGTCCCCTACATAACCCCCTTAGGGAGTTTAGACCATAGCTCATGTAAAGGACTCCTTAAGGGGCCCCCAAAAAAGGGGAACCCGCACCCTAAACCCCCAAACCCTAAACCGAGGACCACCCTAAGACCCGCCAAGGTCTCTGGCCCTTACTGGGGGTCCCATGTGTTCTCCTAGCATGGAGGCATGTAAACTTAGCCCTAATGCCAGGGTTCAAGGGTTTAGGGGCCTTAAACGGCATTTCAACCTAACCCTAATTCCTCAAACCCGAATCTGAAACCCTAAGCTAAGCCCCTAAACCCTAAACCCTAAACACTGTATAATCCTAAAGCCCAAACCTTTAATCATGTGATGAGCCGCTAGGCCTCGGAAGTTGCGGTTGCACACCCTATATGAACTAATTACAGTCCATATTTTCCATATGAGCTATATATAGTCTAAACTCCTAGTATCCCCTTTAATATCCCCTATAGTAGTCCCCTATATATTCCCCTATATAAGCCCTTTAAGGAGTTTAGACTATAGCTCATATAACTAATGGCAGTGGGCTTCTATTGGGGAATGTATTGGGGACCGTACCAAACTACCAAAGGGACTACATGTCCACCGCCTTGGTACCCTTAATCTTGACTAACCCCTCCAAATGGAACCCCGCAAGTCCTAAACCCTAAACCCTAAAGAACCCCAAGCAAGGGACCCTTTGACCCCTCCATGCAAAAAAAAAGAAAAAAAACCTGGGCCTGGTCTGGTGCAGCCTGGACCAGGAGGTGAAGCCAGGAAGGCCCAGAAATGCCTGGGAGTGTATTAAGGGCCTATAGAAATCCTATATTTTGGGGTTCGAAAAATGATACCTTTGAGTTTTTGCTTTGCTCGCCAAACCCGCTCGCCGGAGTTTTTTTGGTTTTGCTCGCGCAACCTACTTGACCAGCCTGTTCGCCCAACCTGTTTGTTTCCTGCTCGCTCAGCCTGCATCTGCTGGCCCCACCTGCTTGCGTTGGGGTTTAGGGTAATTATACAGCCACCTTTTTTGTAATTTTACCAAGACCCGTGAAGGATTGCCAACATTAGATGCCGCAGAGGAACATAGGGAATTCTGCAAAGATTCTATGGGCATTCCTTCTTCTGCTTATTGAGGGTTTGGGATTTAGTGTTGGGTCCTGGTACGCCTTTGGGAGGCCCCTGGGAGGCCCCTGGTAGGTAGGCAGGCCCCTTGGAGGCTGGGTGGTTGCTAGGATTCAGGTATTTTAGGATGGCTGAAGCCCCTGGGAAGGTCTGCATGCCCTTGAAGGCAAAGGCCTGGGTTTTTGGGAAGCCGTGAGAGCCCTTGGAAAATTCAACGGATTGGTCACACAAGACCTTTTCCCCAAGTGCCACGTGTTCTTGATTCAAACTGCCCACAAACACCATATGATGACCCAGGTTGTTCAGCCAAATCATTCGCTCGTTCGTGTTGGAAACGTGAACCAATGCGTTACTGAGCCTCGGGATGCCTCCGCTGACGTTTTCCTTGGTGTGGCTTCTGGCTGAAAGATCCATACCGAACAACTTGCTCAGTGCGATCGTAAGGCAAAATATTCCCGCGAGTCCGATTCCAGACCAGACTGAAACCATAATTAGGCAATAATACTTGTCCTTCCGAGGCGATGCTAGCTAGGATACTGTGATGACCTAGGTTGTGCAGCTAAAGTTTATGTTGGGGACAGCATGGGGATGCCTCCCTGGGCTGCATCCACGAGCGTGTTGCTGTGGGGGCTGGTATCACAACAGCTGCCAATGAGCTTGCTCAATGCGATCAAAAGGTCCTACCTACTCCAGACCGAAACACCTAGGTAGCACCACAGGCCCTCGTGCCCCATGGCCAGCACCTCAATAATCATGCTTACACCCCATAATGTGCAAACCCCAGCTCTTCAAAGCTCTGTTCAGGATAGCGTGTGGGGAACCGGAAAAAGCCCGACACCATCTACACCCTAATAGAATTACGCAAGGGAGGCCCAGGGTGGTTAGGACGCGAGCAGTCGATGATTGCTTGCCAAGGCACGCCCTAAAAACCCTAGGGTTTAGAGTAGATTTTCCTAGGAGACCCCAAATGCGACGTTTCAAGCCAGGAGTTTCTACCAGGGATATATGCCTGAGAAGCCCATGACCTACAGAGTTTAGGGTTTAAGGGGCTAGGCCCGGAGGCGGAGCTGTGTATTGACCAGCCTTCAATTGGTTCCTTATTGGGACATGACTAAGGATCCTAACTGAAAACAAGACCCTAAACCCTAAACCCTAAAGCAACAGCGCTTTGAGGCTTGTAGTTTGACGGGCTGCGTTTCTGTTTAAGTTTTACGGATTGTAATTTAGGTTCCAGGGCGTTGAGAAGCATTTGAAGTGGTACAGCTTTCCGTAAGCCACGTCCTCTGCAATTGTTTGAAACAAGCATGATGAGTAGTAGTCTGATGGGCATTCAGCTTTCAGGTAGCACCTTCCTCTGCAAATATCATGCGTAGTGATCGACTAAACTCCTAGTATCCCCAGTAATCATCCCCATAATAGTCCCCTATATAATCCCCTATATAACCCCCTTTAAGGAGTCTAGACTATAGCTCATGTGTAGTCATAACCTTACATGCATTTACCCACATCTTTCTTAGCAAGACAAATAAGTCCATGACCATCGACTGTTATTGACTGCAGAACTATTGCTGCTGCCGAAAAATGTAAATGCCATACTGCAGATGGTGAAAGTGGCATTAACAAAGTTCTGCTGCTGCTGCTGCTGCTGCATTACTATAAACACTGTACATGACACCAAATATATCACTCCCATGTATACTGTCACTCCCATGAACAATGTCACCAGAAATATTCCTGTGGCTGATACGACCTGGTTGTGTTTGCGCATGCATGTGGATCTTATTGTCTGTGGGCAAGCCCTAAAAAAATCTTAAACTCCAAAACCTTAACCCCAAATCGCCTATATGCTCCTTGTTTATTTAGCCGCTGAAATGGATGTGCGTAAGTAAGTGAGGCAAGGGCTTTGCTAAAATATGCTGTATAGAAAGCTGTAACCGCAGGAATTCTTAGAGCACTGTGGCCCAGATGCATATACCATGGCCGGGAATCTAGTGGATATGTACCCCGCCCGGCCATATACCGACTACAGTGTGAGTGTTTTATACACGGGCTCCAACAATTCAAAATTGCAGCCCCTCGAGGCTCTGGTTGCATCTCCCGGAAGTCTCTTTAGAAGGCTTGAACCGTAAATCTTTGAACCTAAGTCCTGAACCTTAAACCATGCATCTGCATTGCTCGCAAGAGACTGTTGGAGTTTAGGCTAGAGAAACGCATCACACCATTACACAAACCATCCTAACAAAGGGTTCATGGGGTTTGTCAAGGGTTTAGGATCGTGGGTTGTGAAGGTCTCAGTCTTAGTGTTAACCCGATACAGGAGAATCAAATGGGCAACAAGAATGTGGGCCCTGGGCAACGTGACCTCAAGCGTCCTAGGATCCGCTAGCACAAGCCTGAGCAGATTTTCTACATGAAAGGTCCACTCTAACCCTGCAGCCTAACTCCCTAAACCCTGAACTCGAACCCTAAACTTTGGATACTGCCCCTACTCAGTAACAGTTGGATAATAATGTTAATATAGATATATATAGCCCTTAATAGGACCCCTAATATCGACTGTTACTGGGTGGGGACAGTATCCAACCTAAACCCGAAGCCCCAAACCCTAAACCCTAAATGGTAGTAGTTTCCATTTTATTATGTTCCATTATCCCAATATAACCCCAATATAACCCCAATGTAACCCCAGCATACCTAAATCCTACACCCTATTTCTAGTTTGCAGGCTATCCTATCATTCTAAGACTTCAGGTCGCAGCCTACATGGAGGTTTCCCAAAATTAGGGGTACCATTTTGGGGGTCCCAATAATCAGGACTCTAGTATTTTTGGGGTCTATATTGGGGTTCCCTTGTTTAGGGAAATTACCACATCTTGAACGTCAGAATCCGAGGACCCTCTGCCCCGACTATGTTTACTTTTGAATTTTAGGGTTGAGGGTTTAGGGTGTTGGTGAGCCATCCATGGCTGGGGTTCAGACATTGCGGCTCTAAACTCTAAAGCCTGAAGCCCTAAATCCCTAAATAGTACTTTCCATTATTTTTCTTTTCCATGATCCCAACATATCTCCTATATAGCCCTATATAAACCTCTTACATACCCCCTATAAAGGTCCTACACCCCAAGCCCTAAACCCTAAACCCTAAATACACCCTTTATAGGAAAGGAAGGGATCCCTGTAACATCCCCTAGGGCATCCCGAGTTTAGGGGTTTAGGGTTTTACGGGTTTAGGGTAGAGGGTTTAGGGGTTTAGGGTTCAGGGTAGTTTCCATGCCCTTTCCCCATCTTCATCCCCTACTAACTAACAGCCAGGCCTTCTCAACAAGTGGGCCAACGGGGAGATCTGCTAGGTTCGCCTTGAGAAGCCTGAACTAACCCTAACTAATTATCCTTAAGCCTTAAGCAGCCCTAAACCCTTAAGCAAAATCCTGAATCCAAAACCCTACACCCTAAGCCTTAGTGCAGGCGGGGGCACCTATGAGAGACAGTATAGGGGGGCTGTTAGGGCGATCCATAAGGGCAGAGCTTGTTGGAGTTACAAATGGATAGGGTTTTAATGGCTTCAGAGGGGCACTTTGAGAAATTCCGAATTACATACTCTGTTAAGCAACCATTCAGAAAAGGCCCATGTCATATTCGTCCCTATCTTGATAAGCGCTCATGCCTACATCTCTGAACTTAGTCGAACCCTGAGATCCTGAGCCAGGAGAACTTGAATTACAGAGCCATCAGTGTCTCAACCCGCACCCTGAAATAACAAACCTTGAGCTCAAATCGACGCACAGTCTTTTCTGCTTGCGAGAACAGGAACCGCCTCCGGCCAGGGTGTCATCCAACTCATGTTTAGGGTTCCGGGCCCACTGGTCCACGTCTGAATCGTGACTAGGTTACACTAGTAAAACACGCGCAAGCCATGTTTTTGGACAAGAAGTATCTTCTTGTGTTGCGGAAATGTTCTGATCTTATTTGCACTACTGCTACCACCACCACCGCCGCCGCCGCCGCCGCGACGACGACGACGACGACGCCGACGACGACGACGACGACGACGAAGACGAAGACGAAGACAAAGACGAAGACGACGAAGACGAAGACGAAGACGAAGACGAAGACGACGACCACGACCACGACCACGACCACGACCTCGACGACGACGACGACGACGACGACGGCGACGATGACGACGACGCGACGACGACGACGACGACGACGACGACGACCACGACCACGACCACGACCACGACCACGACGACGACGAACACGACCACGACCACGACCACGACCACGACCACGACCACGATGACGACCACGATGACGACCACCACCACGACCGCCACGACGAGCACCACCACGAGCACCACCACGAGCACCACGACAACCACATCGACAACCAACGCGACGACGACTGGTGGGACTATAAAAGCACTGACAGTGCCTGGATTTCAGGGGGTGAACTTTTAGTGGGGTACTGCTTATCTTGGGTATCTGCTTGTGCGGTGATAGCCTAAAACCAGGCCTCGAAAACGGATGCGAAGCTGAGCTCTTTACCTTGCCTAATCATTAAGCCTTATCTCTTAACCCTACTTGGACGCTTTGAATTGCACACTGTTTAATTTTGTCATGTATAACAGTCATGAAGCACCTTCAGTTGGGGTATGGGGGGTTGTCAAAATTATGGTCCCCTTTTGGATCCCTATCATAATACGGCACCTAATATTTAGGGTACCCAAAAAGGGACCATAATTTTGACAACCACCCATATTGTACTACTTCAGGTACGATGCCGGGGCGGGAATTGATGTACTTACCGGTGCTTAATGAGAGTCGGGGCGCCTGTGTAATCATCAATAATATCTATATTCCCCCCCTCCTCTTCTTGCACCAGTTAATGTAGGGAGAACCCACAACCACTGGGATGGATGATCCCTAAACCCTCAACCCAAAAGTCCAATGGCATCCCTGGCGGTAGCGAAGACCGTGTCTGGACGTGTTATGCCGTCCTTGCTACATGGGAATCGGGAACATTGCAAGCATAACGGTTGGCGCTTCAGGTTTAGAGGCCAAAGTTTGGCGTTGTAGCTAGTCATCCATGTACCTAAATCCCTAAACCCTAATCCTCTAAACCCCTAAACCCTGAACCCTACACCCTAAACCGCCCAACAAAAGGCTTTTTGGGTATCATGGAGTGCAATTCTATGAGATGCCACAGGATTTCTATTCACGGTACCGCTGTTTAGGGTTTAGGGTTTGCACCTTAATTATGTGCGCATTACATGCGCCACAGCCAGTATTCTCACATAGGTGATGGACATGGGTTTATAGTCGGGAATACATATATAAAGGAATACACACATATATATATATACATACATGTATACGTGTATATTCTAACAGGGAATATATATATATAGATATATACGGGACTGGATTGAACTACCAAAGCTCCCTTAAAGATTCCTTGACATATGCCAATACTTACCGTAGCTTATCCGCGGGATGTTTCTTGGCGGTTGAACGAATTAAGACTATATGAGCTATAGTCTGAGCTGCTAGTATCCCCCTTGACAAGCCGCATCATGTTTGCCTATATAGTCCCCTATATAAACCCCTTTTGGGAGTTTAGACTATAACTCATGTCCTCTCAGAAAAGACTCCAACCAGAACAAAGACCTCATCTTACTCTATCTTGCGGACTATATGACCCCAATTTGAAGTGTGACTCATACGAAATGTGCGATGGCAGAGACTGGGACTGCAGCCCCTCAGCCCTTTACTAAACCCCTTAAACCCGGGAGTGAGCCTGCTTAGATGTGAAGGGCAGGCACACTAGATGGAGGAATCCAGCACTACCTACGATCACCAAAATTGTTTAGGGTCTATATTCCCCCTTAAGTAGATAGAACATGGGGTAGATGGGGATCTTACTATAATATATCCAAAGCCGTATCCTATCTACTTAAGGGGGACTGTATGGTTTAGGTGACGCGATTGCTATTATTAGGCTTCATAGTGTGGCGCAACGTTTCCTCTATCCACAACACGACCCAATCAGAACTGCCGTTGTAAGTGCCGTTATAGCTGGGGTAGAACTGCAGCACTTACGGTTATGATAAATGTCCGGCTTCTCCGCGTGGAATGGAGCTAGGATTTCGGGTCTAAGTTGCTTAGCGGCTGAGTCTTCTTGCACCAAACAAGTTAGCCCTTTACTAACTATTTACTTCGAGCATCCCCACACAACAAGGATACTCTGCGATTGGGCAGTGCAGGGACACCGCGGTTGGGGACTGCAAGGATACTCTGCAATTTGGCACTGCAGGAATACTTGGTGGTTGGGCACTGCAGGGATGCTTGTTGGTTGGACCCTGCAGGGATAATCGCGCTTGGGCATTGCAGGGATTCCTTGCCATTGAGCACTGCAGTCAGGCTCGGGCGAGGACAATATGGACTCTTAAAATCTAACAACCCCACTGCGAGGGTGGGGAACAATGGAATCGTATATACGCCATAGAGCGAAAGTTATCCACCCATAAACAATAATTAGCTCCTAAACCCTAACCCCTAAGCTCAGCTACCATGGGTAAAGCGGCTCAGGAGTAATGGCTACACTCTACACATGCTACAACCAGAAATAGTTCCATATTGGGAACATGTCTCTCGTTGGGGTCATACAGGGTTGCATAGGGATCATCAAGAACTATATGAGGGTTCGCACGGGCTTGCAGATTCTACGGGGCTATATGGAGATGTTACAGGGCTCTATAGCAGCGACATAAGGATTATAAAGGTTTGTATAAGGGTTCAAATGACCACTAGGAACAAACCTACACTCCAGCCGCAGCTGCGCAACAGTCACGGACCTGCAGCAGCTCCGTGGGCAAGTGAGAGGACTCACACCACTATACGGGATGCGATTGAAGGCTAATGTGCCACAAAGGGCCCATGTAGTTATCTAGTACTTACTTGGGCCCTAAAGTAGTTGTATGGGAACCCTTTTGGCCCCTAAGGAAAAGTTATATAACGACATGAGCCCTTCGAGTGCATGAGCCGAGGTCCAGGTCTTTGGGGGCCATGTGTATGCGTGTAATGTTGTTTACACGGATCTTACATGGGAACCTCTCTTTGAAGTAGCTGGAGCCGGAAGTTTTAGCGACGGCAGACCCTGAAACTTGCCTACTTCCGGATTCTCAACATATGAAAGCCTGAGTTCACAATTATTTTTGTTCATAGCTATTGTTATTTGCATAGTATTATCCAGTATCGTATCTATTTTGATTAGGTTATTATTCTTGTTACCATTATTGTTCTTACTCTTATTAGTATATGGTTTTGGGGAACCCTAAACCCATACTTGCCAAGCCCCCTGACCCTCCAAGTGGCTTGCAATTCGAGATGAAGAGGGCAAGCTGCACGATACCTAACTTCCAGCCTAGCCCCACGTCGTGCCGTCAAACAACTTTGCAATAGTTTACGTCTCGCTGCAGTAGGTGCATCTGATGTGGCAAATCTGTCTAGCTGCCACCGAAGCGTAATTAGGTTACTTTACAGTATGTGGTCCCCAAGAGCACGGAACCTTCTTGCGGGTCCTGGAAACCCCTAAGCCCTAACCCCCCAAATCCTGAACCCCCAAACCCCGGCACGTGATATCACTCCGAAATGATCCCGATAGATCTGCTAGTGTCAAATACTCATCCATCGCTCCAAATGTTGGTCTCTTCTTGCGCAGCCTTGACAGGTTTTGTGGAGGACCCCCAAGCAACCCGGCGCAGGATTGTATACTTCACAGAAGTCGTGCGCACCTCAGTGCGCGTCTGGCCTGGCCAGTCAAAACACCTTGATCATTCTAGGATCAGCCCGCCATCAGTTACAGTCCCTACAACGCCTTTGAGCACTGTTGCTTCGGTTGACTGTGGGCTTCTCTAAATAATCTGTCTCGTCCTTTAGAAGCGACCCTCTAGACATATTCGCCGAGGCGTGTCCAGCCTCAGAGCATACGGAACCCTTATCCCAATATATTTCCCCAATATACTATAGTAGTTTCCATTTTCTTTTCCATTATCTCTATATAACCCTATATAGCCCCAACAGTATGACAGCCCTAATCAACTCCCCCCCCCCTCGTGTGGTGGGCGGTTCTCTCAAACCAAACAGAGCAACAACCAAATTCGATGACTTCCAAGGCTAGAAACCCTAAACCCTAGAAACCCTGAACCCTAAACCCTATGCCATAGCGTTTACACTTACTGCTTCTTGTCTCCAGAGCCCCGGAAGGCCAAGCCTAGAGCTCTTGTGAGGGGTTTAGGGTTTAGGATTTAAGGTTTAGGGTGTAGTGTCTAGCGTTGTATAGAGGTTATAGGGTCATATAGGGGTTATATAAGGGATATGCAGGGGTTATCACTATATCGGGTTACATAGGGTTAGAACGGTTCTGAAAGGGGTCATACAAAGGCTATGACGGTTGTTCGGGGTATAGGGGTTACAAAGGGGTTATCACGGGTATATAAGAGATATATAGGGTTATGACGATTATATGAGGCTTTTTGGAGGGCATATAGGGATACTAGAAATGGAAAATTAATGAACAACAAAACTGAAAATGCCATGGAAACTGGTTATATGGTTCCATAGGGTGATAGGGACTGTTAGGCATGGGGGGCCAAACCTTGCACAAGAGATGTTCTTGCAGACGAGCACACAGAAAGCTTGGCCTTCTCGGATACAGCCACCCAAGAATGAAACTTCGTGGAAAGTGAATTAGGGTCTAGGGGTTTAGGGTTTAAGATGTTCAGATAACCAACAGTCCCAATCAATCAACCGCTATCTAGCCCCAGTCTCCATTCCATTGAATTGTTAATTTTCTTTTCCATGTGACGATCCTCCATTATTCTAATTCTGCTATATGCTGCCAAATTATATGTAAGCGTTGGACCGTCTGGCATGTTATGTAGGGGCATAAATAATTAGCAATAAAGGAAATTAACTGGACAACAAAAGGAAAATGACATGAACAACAAGTTTATATCAGGGATCTAATAGGGATTGGCCAAGATAATGACCAACGTCATGGTGAGGTCTATTGGAGTTTTACCTATACCTCGCTTAAACAAGGAATCCCGGACCAGGATACTGGTGACTGCTTAGGCCTCTGCATTGGAGGGTTTAGAGTTTAGAGGTTTAGGGTTTAGCGTTGAAGGTTTGGTGCTTAGGGTTTAGGGTTTAGGAGCTCGTTTCAGTGAAGCATCTCCTTGCAATTTCAAACGGATCTAGTTGGCGTAGGCTACGCCCTAAGCCCCCTAAACCCCAAACCCTAAGCCCCCTAAACCCCAAACCCTAATTGCCTTAAATCCTACACCCGACACCCTCAATCCTACTTGCCCTAAGCTTAAACCCTAAACCCTAAACCCACTAAGACTCCTATAAGCTTGACGCATGCTCATGCTGCAGCCGAGATGACCTGAACCCCTCCTGCTGCTGAGTAGGGAGGGCGGAGAGGGATCCTGTAACGTTTAGGGGGGGGGTTAGGGACTTGGGTTGGGGGTTTAGGGTTTAGGGTTCTTAGTTGGACCGCCCATTAGGGTTTAGGGTTTAGGGTTATTTAGGCTCCTGCAACGTAGTTCTTAGGTGGAACCGCAATAGGGCCTAGGACTTAGGTTTGCGGGTTTAGGGTTTAGATGGGTTTAGGGTATGTAATAGTGACTTTTAAGGAGAATAAGGTGGGTTTTCCTATATTCCTTCTGTCTTCTGTGCTACTATTACAGGGCGGGGGGTCGTCCTACTGAAGTTCCTATGAACCCTGCATAGCATTTCACATCATTCATGATTAGATTCCCACCCTAAACTCTAAACGTCGACCCCTGAACTTTCCAAATTCCATGCATGAATCATAAAACCAGATCCCGAAACCATTCTATTCCCTACCGAGCACCAAGGCGCTCCTGAATCGTTGTAACCGTGGCGTTATTTGCGGAGCTTCCATGCAGACGTGAACACTGAGGCAGCACCCCAGGTTTAGGGGCAACTCTCAACCCGAAACCGCCTGGTTGGGGGGGTTTGGGACCCTAAGCCCTAAACCCTCCGAGCCTTTGCACCCTGAATCCAGACATAAACTTCAACTCAAAAAGCAGACTACGGGGGACCCTTCTAACGTGTGGAGGCAAGCTGACGACAGACTATGCAGCGATGAAGGTACCATGCAAGGGTGATGTGTGAAAAACCCTGCGCCATCCTGGTAAGGGTTTTCCGGTTTAGGGTTTAAGCCTTAAACCGTTCAGGTATGCTATTGCTTCTGTAGGGCTATACCCT
>CAJNIZ010004547.1:2614-19053 GCA_905231905.1 Symbiodinium pilosum | reverse complement strand
TAAGTTACTATATTGGGGAAGCCCTATTATTTACTATGTATACCCATTATGGTAACTTAATTTAAGTTCCTTAACAGCAACCCAGTTTAGGGAGGAGCATCTCTGATTAATCTTCGTCTCTCTAGTTGGGGCCTCACAGATGGTCGGGCGATACCAGGAGAAAATGAGGCGATTGGAGCTCAGCCGAGGTTATGAAGAGGTCCTTGCTTGAGGTACATGCAAACTGACTACTTAAAACTACCCATGAACTTGAAAGTACTTTCCGAAGCTCTGCTAAATGTTAAGCTGAGCATGCAGCTCCTTACACACGTGCTCTTGTGCGAGCTTCTACAAATGTTGGGGGGTGCCCTTAGGGACACCAGAGTGCTTCAGGATCGGAGACTGAAGGGGTCCACCTTCGTGATTGATTGTATGTCACCGGTCTACCCCGGGCCCCCCAACACACCCGCCCCCAAACTTCTAAGGCCGAGTGAGGCCTAAGGAGCTGTTTAGGGGTTTAGGGGTGAGGGTTTAGGGTTTAGGGGTAAGGGTTGGGGGTTTGGGCGCCAATCCCCAATAGCCCCTAACAAGGCCTTAGTTTGTTGGGGCCCGTGTATTTCTTAGCTTATGAATTTCCTGGCCCCCAAAAAGTTACAGGTGGGTTAAGGGTTTAGGGTTTAACTTATCCACTGAACTACTAAGACTTAGGGGGGCCCGAAGTAGCCCCATGGCACTATATAATACAGGGGCCTAAATCAGTACCCCTAAACCCTAGACCCTAAGGGATATGGAACCATAATATTGGTAGTTATCTAAGCCCTTTTTTACATTCCTATTTAGGCCCCTATAGTACTCTAGTCCGCAGCTCAACTTCTTCTCCAAAACAACATCAGCTTGCTCCGCAGCGTTCCTGGACTTTGGTTTGAATGCCATAAATTTAGGGTTTAGGGTATAGGGTTTAGGCTTTAAGGGTTTAGGGTTCCATAAATTGGATGGGGTTTCCCAAAATTAGGGGGTACTTTTTAAGGGGTCCCCATAACAAGGACTATAGTATTGTGGGGTCTACATTGGGGTCCCCCTATTTTTGGGAAACTACCAGATTGTTACGGCCTTGTAGGATCATATACAAACCTACCCCTGTTTCAGGTTGTGTGCAGGGTTCGGGAGTTTATGCTTAAGGGGCATAGGATGTGGGGTCGTTGGGTTTGGGGGTTTAAGTTTTGGATGTGGTGGTTGTAAGTTGTTTTTTTGGGGGGGGGATACACTAAAACCTAAACCTAAACCCTAAGTGTTTACGTTCTGGACGCTGTGCCCTAAGCCGCCAGAACATGTTCTGGGCCTAAATCCTAAACCCGGGATGAGCCAGCAGAGCCCCAAGCGGAGGGATTGACAGCATTCCTCATGTGAGTAAAATTTGTGGAAGTTGAACCAAGGGTTTAGGGTTTAGAGTGGGCACTGGAACCACATAAGATGCTCTTCCTCTCTAAGTCTCCGCCCAGTCTTTGCAAATACACAAAAAAAAGGTGTAATCTTACTCTACAGTTATTAGGGACTATTCATGCTCAGTTTGGGCAGGGTCTTGAAAGAAGAGGCCTGTTGATGATCAGAACAACCGAAATCGCCGCAGGACGTAACTTCTGGGAACTATCTAAACCCTAAACCCTAAGACCTAAACCCTGAACCCGAAGGCCCGAAGGGCCTTGTTTTCAAAATGTCTTAGTGCCTAGCAAGCTTGAACCCTACATCCTCCCAAAGTGCTTAGGGTTTAGGGCTTAGGGCTCTAAACCCTAGACCCGAATGAAAAGGACATAAGGACATCCGGTGTCCATTTCGTTTTTCACTTTGCTTTCCATTCGATTCTCCAGCTCCCAGAGCTCAGTTTAAGTTTGTAGGGTTTAGGGTTTAAAGTTTAGGGTTTAGGGTTTAGGGGTTTAGGGTTTAAAGTTTAGGGTTTAGGGTTTAAGGGTTTTGGGTTTAAAGTTTAGGGTTTATACCTGAACCCTGAACTCTAAACTCTTAGCCCTGAAGAAGAAACCCTGAACCCTGAATACTCAGACCAAAGCCAAGGCTCCCATTACCCAAGGGGCCCTCTGAGGCTCTAAAGTTATATGAGCTCTAGTCTAAACTCCTAGTATCCCCCTTAATAACTTCTCCCCTATACAATCCCGTTGCTAACTCCCTTTAAGGACTTTGAGTTTAGACTATAGCTCATATCATAATTTAAGAGGTTGCAGAACACCTGCCCCAAAGGCTCCACGTCCAGCCATACAGCTTACGACCTTGAAACAACAACCTCGCCTAAGCAATGTACATTGCAGCTATATTGGGATAATGGAAAAGAAAATGGAAGCTACTACAATATAGTCCCCTTTAAGTAGATAGAATATGGCTTTGGGTGTATCATATTAATATCCCCATATATCCCATATTCTATCTACTTAAGGGGGACTTTAGGCTTATGTAGGGTTTAGAACTTAGGCTCTAACAGCCGCAGAGACTTCCAAGACGCCCGCTGGGAGTTTCCAAACTAGGGTTCCTCTTAAACCAATTCCTTGGGTCATCCCCTCCCAGTAACTGTCCTTAAAGGGGCCTTATTAAGGGGGTTCTTATAACTCCTATACCCCATTGTGGTAACAGATGGTAACAGCTACTGTAAGGGGGAATGACCCAACCAATTCCCATTACGAAGACCTCCTCCCAAAAGAACGATGACGAGGCGGAAGAGGAGTAGGACCGGAAGGACATTGAGGGATGAGGAGGACAGGACGAGGAGGATGAGGAGAAGGAAAATGGCAGGACAAGGACTATTACGATTGCAACGCCCTCATATCTTAGGTTGGGCCCCCACCCACTAATAGTGACCACAAGAGGTAATGGTAATTATATTAGGGTCCGTATATATTCCTAGTATACCACTATTAGTGGGTGTGGGCCCAACCCAACTCATATCCCAACAGCACTTGGGATGCCTGTTGTCTCCATGCTTTCCCCTCGTGCTTCGCCTCGGATCTGCCGTCTACAAACCAGGCCGTGAGGTTGTGCAGTTTCAGTTTTTTTTGGCTTAAGCAAAAGAGTTTAGGGCGTAAGGAAGCTTTAGAAATGCCATGATTAAAGCGGGCAGTAAAAGCAAGTATAATAAACTGGTGTTCTATAATCCCCTAGACCCACTATCTTCGATACTTCCTCAGGGTCGTACTATAACAAATATGAAAAAAGGAGACTACAGTATCTGAGAGGTCTGGGAACCCCCTGAACCCCACAGATCAAAAAAATAAGCCGAGCGTGTGGTCTGTGGCCTGCCGTGCCAGACAACCTCTTGAAAGATGGTGCGTGGTGGGCCTGAGGATCTAGAAGAGAGGCTAAGATCCTCCAGCAGGCTGCTAGAATTCAGTTGGACATGGTTTCCTGGTCCCGATTCCGGGGGCCCGTAAGGGTTCGCATGGTGGCTTTGTAGGTATAGGGGGGGCCTATAGGATTAAGGGCCCATGTTAGGGGCCCTTGCCAAGTACATAGGAGCCCATGGGATTTCGGGATAGGAAGCCCGACTGCGACATGCGATCCAGAAAGGCTCCTTGACATATCCTGAGAAGTGGTAGGTTGTCAAATTTGTGATCGCGTCGTGGGTTGCCAGTATAATACGGTCCGTAATATTTTGGAGATCCCAAAACCACCATGGTTTTGACAACCTCCCAAACAGATCTTCTACAAACTCTCGAACAAGCCTTCTCGCCACAAATACACCAATCGATCTGCATGTATGATGTCATGTGACTGGTCCTCTCAAAATGCACACCCCCGAACTAATGAGGCCTAAGAGGCCTTAGTGATCCCAAATAATCCCTAATACCTAATGAGGCCTTAGCCTTAAATCCTAAACCCTACGCCCAAACAATCCCTAAGAAGGCCTTGATTTGCCGGGGGACAGAATAGCCCAAGGATGTTCCTACGGATCCAAATATATAAATAATACCTACATGGGCCTTAAAATCTGTAAGTGTTACCTACATTGGGCTATGTGGATCCCTAAGGCCTAAACCCTATATTACCGTCATTGGGTCACTTGGATCCCTAGGGCCCTAGGGCGATAGCCACCTCAACTTTGGACCTCCACTCTTGGGGGTTCTAAAGCTGCCCTGGAAGTTTTCGGGTTTAAGGTCTAGGGTTTAGGGCGGGTATCAGTGTGAGCGCGCACCTTCGCTCGCTCGCGTAGCCAGAGGCCACCCTAACTATTCTCAATTAGGGTTAAGGGTTCCTTCATCCAAACCCCCTAGCAAGGGAGGTTTCCTTATTGATTTCTCCTCAGTTCCGCTGTTCGGGGCTTAGAATTCGAGCTTCTGAATTTCAAGTTGGCAAAAAGGACTCGAACAACGGATAGGGATAACGGAGGCCTTGGCCGGCCACGTGCGAATCTTGCCAATGCTCTAAGAAGTCCCGAGAAACATCATGATGATAAGTGGTTCAAAAGATTGAAGGCCCGGGTGGGAGGCCCTGAGAAAGGCACAAAGAGGCCCTGCAAGGTCTCTGCAACGAAGGCCTTTCAGTGTCTGGGCCTGACTTTGAGAAGGCTGGCCCTTGAAACGCCTCCAAGTTTTGGTGGAGGTTGTGGGAAGGCCTCTCAAAATCCCTGCGGCTTCTGGTAGGGTAGGCCCCTGGGAGGGCTCTGGGAGGTCCCTGGATGAGAGAACGGTTCTGTTTTTGGTTTGTCTTTTGGGGGCGTGGGAAGAAAGCTCAATGGTCGTGGGTTCGGGGTCCTAATCATCGAGCTAGGTGCTAATAGGAGAACAAGGTCGCAAGGGGGTCCCGCCGGGTCTCTCCTAAGAAGCTTGACCCTCCCAGGCCTGTGGGTTCGTTGTAGTGCCAGTCCGGAGGTCTGTCCCCACGGCTCGGGCGCCCATGTTTATGGTCAGCGGCGCTCTCGCCAGTTTAGGGTTTAGGGTTTAGAGTATTCATTCAAAAGTTTATGCTTGCATCCATGCAGCACACGCGCTCCATGAGCTTGCCCGGCTTGTGCTCTACGTCCTGCCATCTAGCCCAAATACTCATATCAAATCCACCCAAATTGGGCTATAGGAGCTCTAGTCTAAACTCCCAGTGTCCCTCTTAATAACCCTAATACTAGTCCTTGATATATTTCATCCTTTGTATAACCTGCGTTTAAGGAATTTAAACTACGGCTTATATGTAGACTACTGCCCCTGCTAAAAGATGGCTAGCCAAATCAGTGGCTGTCTTGGAGGGCTGGGACCACAGGAAGGGGATTGCCATGAGTCAAAGGCACGGTATTCTAAGAATAGATGTCATTTTCTTGCTATTGTGGCGATACTGATGTTCAAACTTCTTGGCATCTACTGTGTATCTAGGTACCTCAGCAACCCCTAAATAAAAAGGGTAACCGTTTCCTATTTTTCAGCTTGAATAAGGAGACGCAACTATGACAAGGGGAACGGGGTACTACTGGGTTACCTAGGTCATGTAGGGCCTATCTTGGCCTTGCTATAACGATTTCTTATGACTCTTGCCACACTGAGCCCTGAGCCCAAAACCCAAATCCACCCTAAACCCTGAAATGTTTCGGATTTAGGGGTTTAGGTTTCCCTTCAAGCACCTGCCTGAACTTTAAGATCCTAAGCCCGGAGCCCAGCGTTCAATCCTTCAGGAACTTCTCCAACCTCTTCACATGCGCATCGTGCATGTCTCGGTCTGGAGCTAAGCACACCCCGAAATGGTGCCTGCACATGATGTTGTGGGTAGGGCTTACTTGGACCCCAAGCGTATATAAAAAATCCCATAAACCGCTAAAATGTTAAAGAAAATCAATTATTCCCCATAGTTGAAGTGTCCAGGTCGGGGTTACACAGGATTTAAGGCTGAGAACTATGAATGTATGGAGGTCGGGCATACAGCTTGGAAAAAGTGGCCGTTTTCAGCCTAACTAGAGAGAACAGGACCTTCAAAACCTAAAAACATCCCAGCAAGAACATTGTTTTTCGTACATTCTCTCTCAATCAGGAGCATCAGCATGGGCTTTGCTTTCACATGATGGCTGGGTGGGCAGGGGGGCTAAATATGATTCACTTAAACTCTTTGTAGGGGGGTCAAAACTGTTTTTTGGATCCCACATTAATGATAGTACGGCCTGTAAGGCGCGTAAAACGGACCATACCTTTAATAACCTACCCTATAGCTATAGTATAACTTACCCCTACTGCATGTTGATGTCAGACCTACGAAGCCCTAAACCCCAAACCAGCTTTCAGGAACTAAATGGGAAGTTTCCCAACACAAGGGGGCCCAACATAGACCAAAATATACTATAGTCATTATTATTATACGAACCCCAAAAGAAGGCTCCCTAATTTCGGGAAACCGTAAACCCGATGATCTATATAATCCCATATATCGCCCTTTGAAGGTATCAATCCCATATATCGCCCTTTGAAGGTATCTCTAACTTTGATCTCTAGCTTTGATCTCTAACTTTGGGAATCTCCCAAGAAAACCATATAAGTGGCCTCCTACTGGGACATACTCGGGCCTCGCGAGGCGTTTGGGAGTCCGTTTAGTTTAGGGTTGGGTTTGGGGTTTAAGCCCTTGAGGATTCCGGAATCTAAAGCATTTAGGACCTCGGGATTTGGGTTTGGCCAGCAGCCACATAACAACACCAGTTATCCTCAATTTTAGTCCATGTGGTAAGTCCCCTTGACCTCCCTCAACCCTAGACCTTGAAGTCTACCACCCAAAAGCGCTGCGGTTCTAATCATCGGGAAGCCAGGAACGCGACCCAGCCCCATTCTTCATGCCTAAGCGATACCTTGCTCCATGCAGTCCAGGGTTTAGGGTTTTGGGCTGGACAAACATGCAAAATAGAAGCTTTGTACACCAAAATCCGAAACTCTCATCGCTTAGTTCGCCCTAACCCTAAGCCAATCACCCAAATCCCGCAGCACGACACAGAACAGACACAACCCAAACCGTTCGAAAGCCTGAACCCCCCAAAACCACTAACCCTCAACCCCTACACCGCTAGACTCCAAAAATCTTTGGACCTGACATCCTATTTGACTCAACCGTGGCGTTGAGGTTACCAAAATCCGCCCATGGTCGAATACACTCATTATGAGCCCCTATATAATCCCCGCTTCCCAAAACCCTGAACCCATCAGACCTAAACTCCTAGGCCCTAGACCCCAAACTCCTAAACTCTAAACCCCTGGTCGCCCTAATCACACAAAACATCAAACACCCCAAAACCTAAGCACTTAAACCCCAGACCCTAAATTCCTCAAACTTAAGCTCTAAACCCTAAGCCCCAAAACCCTATTCCCCCAAAGCACTATTCCCCTTTTTTTCTTTCCATACAAATACAGCGCCTAGCGCAGTCCAAAGCACTATTCCCTTAAGCCCTACACCCCAAAGCTCCCGGGCCTCGGTACCTTCGCTGGTCGACGGAAAGAGGCGCGTGGCGACTTTTTCGCCTCCTGCTCCTCATGAGACCCCAGGTTGGCATGTACCTGTAACTCCAATTACCTATAATCTTCTGGGTTATACCTGCTTATCAGGGGGTAGTTATTACTAGGCTCCAGGCAATTGATATTTTCACAAAATATGAAGACCTCAATATAGACCCCCAAATACTATAGTCCGCATTATGGGGACCCCCAAAGACGAATCCCCAACTTTGGGAAACCCAAAACCGCATGTATCCCTTTATAATCCATGTGAGCCATATTACATCGACAAAGGATCAAATTCACCGGCAAGCGCAGTATTTCGGCCTCTTACAGCATGGTTCAGGGGTCCTGTGATCAGGTAATTGTTCGAGGAAAAATCTGGATTTTCCTCGGTCACTTTAAGATCTTGGCTGGACTCCAGGACGTTGCGTACACGGTGACCGTTGTGCGTGTCAAGGGGGAAAATCGTGGTTTGCTCTGGTCATCGGACGAAGATCAGTCGAACATGAACAATATTGTGGTTTGGGCATGGACGCTCTGGTCAGCGCATGCAGTCATTGCTTCAACTACACGTAAGCCTGGTATTTGTGAGTGTGAACTGAGTGCGGACTGCTCAGCAAAGGCTGTTCTCCCTGGGCTCTTCCCCCTGGAGCATCAAGAGCCAAGCGACATGAATAGTTTCAGGAGCCCACATGGCCAAGTGTGCCCGGGAGCCCGGGCACTTGGCGCAGGCGGAGCCCCCTTAATAACCCCTATAATACTCCCCTATATAATCTCCCATATAACCCCTTGAAAGAGTTTAGGCCATAGCTCCTTCAAAGGTACACCCCAATTGGCTCATGTATCCTCCTTTATATAGCCCTATAGATTCCATTTCATGTTCCATTTTCTTCTCCATGTAACTCTCCATTATGGGGACCCTAAAGCCCCCCAATTGGGGTTACATAGATAACCCCTATAAAGCCCTAGTAGTCTCCATTTTTCTATTATCCCTATATACCCACAATATATACCCTAAACCCTAAACCCTATTGTCTATCTACTTAAGGGGCCCTAAACCCTAATTGGGGTTACATGAGCTTCTAGGAGTTAGGGTTGTAACACCACTACCCCCACGAGCATCGCCAAGGCCGCACCGTAGGTTCGGGTTTAAGGTTTAGGGATTAGGGTTGAGGGTTTAGGGTTAAGGGGTTGAGGGCTTAGGATTTAAGGTTTAAGGGTTTATGGGTTTAGGGGTTGAGGCTTTAAGGTTTAAGGGTTTAGGGGTTTAGGGTTTAAGGTTTAGGGTTTGGAGGTTTAGGTTTCCGGGGTTTAGGGTTTAGGAGTTTAGGGTTCTGGGGTTTAGGGGGGATCAAACAAACGCAAGATGACCATTGGCTAAGGTATATTTCAAGCACATTTGCCAGTGGGGGCTGTGGTTGTCTGCACTTGCACTGGACCGCAACGGCCCGTTTGGATATAAGTACACAAGACCCCCAAAACCCCAGACCCTGGGCAGTCCATCCAAAAAGATCTTGCAGCGACTGTCGGGCAGAATGCATCAACTGCTTCATCTGTGTCCTCGCAGCATAATAAGGCCGTAGGATCTTTGGGAGTTTCTTGAAGCGGGATAGGGGCGCCCTTATGTCCCCAACAATGGAGAATCAACTTCCAAAAGCTGGAAACTCAGGGTCAACTGGATTCAAAAAGGCGTCTGCAGGCATCAATTTGAGGTCTGTTTGCGGTACCCGGCACTATAGCTATACGCGGCAACTAGAACCATAATGCTGGAAGACATCTATGCTTCTACATGATCCTAAAGGCTAAGCCGGACCCCTAAACCCTAAACCGTTAAACCCTGAAACCCTAAACCCTAAACCCTAACCCTGAAACCCTAAACCCTAAATCCCTAAACCCTAACCCTGAACCCTAAGCAAGACATGGCTCTTGCGCAATGCGGCACTGCTCTAAAATGAGTAGGCAGGCTGCAAGAGACAAAAATGCATTCCATAGAACGGCTCTATGGGACCTATAGGTGATGAGGTTTAGGGTTTAGGGTTTAGGGTCTAGGGTCTGATGGTTGTAGCTTGCATGACCCCTTCGCTAAGCCTGAAGGACCAAATCTAAAACCGTGTGTGAACACAGGGTTTGGGATCCCAGCTTGGCAGTTTTTACGGTAGTAGAACATTGTGTAGCTTTCTCTAAACCTTGGGTACTGCCCCCACTCAGTAACAGTTGGATAGTAATTATAATACGGCTATATCTAGCCCTTAATAGGACCCCTAATATAGACTGTTACTGGGTGGGGACAGTACCCAATCTAAACCCTAAACCCTAAACCATATACCCTAAACCATATATCCCCCTTTAAAGGGAACATTGTGTTGCTTCCTCTAAACCCTATTTCGACAGGGCTTGCAGAGTCGTTCCTGGGCCACTGCGGGAACTAGCTCTGGACCCTCAAGAGTACTTTCCATTTTCTTTTCCATTCCCATAGACCCCTACGTATCCCTATATACCTGTATGTACCCCTATACTATATACCTATGTATACCTATGTAATCGCCATAGCTCCCTACATCCTAAACCCCAAAACCTGAGCCTTAAGCCCTAAACCCTAAACCCTAAACCCAACAAGGGAAACTCCCATATTAGATGGAACCCCTCATCTTATTGGTGCGTTAGGTGGAGTGGATTGGTGGATCCTTGGAATGGCTTCCACATAATTTAGGGTTTTAGGCTTTAAGGGGTTGAAGGGTTTAGGGCTTAGGGTTTAGGGTATGTTTAGGGTTTTAGGCTTTAAGGGGTTGAAGGTTTAGGGTTTAGGGTTTTAGGCTTTAAGGGGTTGAAGGGTTTAGGCCTTAGGGTTTAGGGTTTGTTTAGGGTTTTAGGCTCTAAGGGATTGAAGGGTTAAGGGCTTAGGGTTTAGGGTCCCTACGTAGTACATAGTACCCATGTTCCCTTCGCCCTTCCCCCTCAAGCACCAGTAAGTAGTCTGGTGCGCCAAAAATGAGACAGAAGCGCGAATCAAGACCAAAACACAGAAGGCGTCCTTATATAATTTTTGTCCCTAAACCCTAAACCTCTCATAGGCTGGGAGTTAAGCTAGCCTAAACACCCGTGACACCTATATAACCCTAGTAGTTTCCATGTTCGTTTCCATTATCCCTATGTAACCCCTATATAAACCTGGCAGTTTCCATTGTCTTTTCCATTGCCCCCTTATAACCTTTAGTTAACCTTTAGATAACCCCCATGTAGCCCTGGCAGTTTCCATGTTCTTTTCCATTATCCCTAGATAACCCCTATATACCCCTGACAGTTTCCATTTCTTTTCCATTTTCGCAAAATAAACCCTAAACCCTAAACCCCTATTGGCCCCTAAGCCCAATGCTTGAATGCTTCTACAACTCCAAAAGGGCCTGTTGCCATCAGACTCGTCTGCTGCAAATGAATCTGAACTAAGACACAGTTTAGGGTTTAAGGTTTGGGTCTGGGGCTTATGTAGATACATAGGGGTATATAAGGGAATGGAAGAGAAAATGGGAAAGTGCAAACTATTCAGGCTTTGGGGTTAAGGCTAGGGTTCAGTGTTACATGGGAATGATAGAGGATCAGCTGGAACAGAAATGGAAGGTGAAATGGCAAGTAGGAATCTACAGGGCGCTAAGAAACTTACAGTGAATAGTGAATACCCTCATTTATAAGGCAGCCGTATAATCCTCATATAATAATATATTCCCATATTGAAGTAACTTAGTTTAAGCTCTTTGACAGCAACGAAGCAGAGCGAGGTCTACCTAGACTTCTACCTAAACCTGAACTTCTCAAATACCCAAGATCGCCTTCTTCCTCAAAATAGAGAAACGCAGGGGCTAGTATTGTCGGTATTTGGCAAGTCTAGGCAGGTCCTTCTAGACGCCTTGCTGAGCTCACGCCTTTATTGGAGATCAGAAAAACCCCTGCGCTGATCCCCACTAAGGTTTAGTTGGCAGCTGGGTTTAGCGGTATGCATGGGCTGTGGGGTGATGGGTTGACGGGTGTACGAAGTGTGGATCTGAATACGAGGATTCGCTACGGGTCCTGAACTAATGAAGTGTCGAAACCCGGAACCACAAAGCCTAAGCCGCAACCCTAGTCACAATTATTTAGGCTTTGGAGCCTAGGAAGCCCTCAGAGATTGGAACTCCTCATCCCAATACCCTGAACCCCGAATCCCAAACCCACCATTCCTCCTACTTGGAGGGTCAGGGGGACTTAGCAAGTAGGTTAATAACCCCTAAAACCCATATAGTAACCCTAATATCCCCATTATTAACCTACTTACTAAGTCCCCCTGACCCTCCAAGTACTACCCCACGGTCCGAAGCTGCGAACTCAAATGACGGCTCAAAATCTGTGCTTCCCTGCTGGTCCACGTCCTGGTCTGCGGAGGATGTACAGATGCTCTTACAGGGTTTGCGGGATATGTAGGGGTCATGCAGGTATAGAATTCGGGGTATATAGGGGAATGAGTGGAACTACTGTTTTAGGGCTTAGGGTTTAGTGCAGGGTCCGCCGTTACATGGGAATAGAGAAGGAAATGGAAAAGAAGAACGTGGATAATGAAATGAAAGCTGGAGTATGTAAAGGTCATGGAAAAGAAGAACATGGATTATGATATGAAAGCTGGACTATGTAAGCGTCCTAGGGAGGGTTGAGGGTTTCAAGCCCCAAGCCCTAAATCCTCAACCAGTTCAGGGGTCTGAGGTTATGATTTAGATGTTTAGGGTTTAGGGGTCTCAGGTGTATGGGTCTGGGGTTCAGGCTTTGGGGCTTTGGGTTCGGAAACTTGGAAATTACTTGAAAACCAGCGCCCTTGGGTTCTGTAAGGGGGTTTAGGGGTTGTAAACCCCTAAACCCTAAACCCTAAACTGTGGAATTTGGGGCTTAGTGTTGCAGCTTCCTGTCTCCAAAGAAAGGAGCTGTTGGGACGTTTTTGGAACATAGGGAATGACAAGGGATATCTTAGGGGAGTTTAGGTTTTGAGTTTAGGGTTTAAGGATTAACGATGCAGTTTTGGGATTTTGCGTGCGGGGATGTAGTGAGCGAGTTTGGCGTTTAGGGTTTAGGTTAGGTGGACCCCCCACCGTGCAATAGTGACTACAAGGGATAATGACAATTATATTGCTGTCCTCTTCTATTCCTCTTATACTTCTGTTACAGGGTGGGGGGGTCCTCCTAAGGTTTAGGGTTTGCTTTCTTGCTCCCAAAACAAACGTGGAAGACGAGAAACGGCACGCGGTGGGCTGCTGCCCCGAACTCGTATATAATCCCTATCTAATCCCTATATAACCCCTATATAATCCCTATAGAACCCGGATATAATCCCTATAGAACCCTTATATTATCCATGTATAATCTCAATACAACCTGCATATAACACCTAGTACGGTCAGCTTCTTTCTACATCACGTGCTGTATGGACCTCAGTAAGGCTTGTGGAGATTCCAGTGTTGTTAGAAAATCCTAAACCCTAAATAGTAGTTTCCATTTTCTTTTCCATTATCCTTATATAGGGGTTGGGTTCCCTATATCAGGGGAGCCTGGTTACCTAGACGATGGTTCACGCTTTCAGGTATGAGACAACATTATACCACGACTGGTTCAAGCTTCTATATGCAGTTGGTCCAAACCCTAGGGTTGCTCGCTTTTGTTGAGGACAAGCTTGGGGTCTTCCTAGTGCTGCGAACTTGATGGCCATGCCTAGACCCCAAAACTATGAATAATAATGGCCTTTGGGCTTTGTTTGGGCCGGGGCGATGGGTTGAGCCACTGTTTTCCCCCCTACTTTTGAGGTCCATGTAAAGCTTAATCAGGCTAAAAGAAGATACGAAGTGAAACACCAACAGCAAGAGTCAACGCAGCGTAAGGGACTTTGCCAGGCGAGAGGGTCCCGGCAGTCTATTCTCTACTCAGCACTACTATGGATGAAGGACATCTAGAGCCACGCAATATGCCGTATATACCCTAGGAATTATAGCAATATAACCCTAATATAACCCTAATATAACCCCAATATAACCCTAATATAACCCTGATAAAACCCTGATAAAACCCCAATATAAGTTGAGATTTTAAGTGGCGGAAGGTCTCCTACGTCCACCGTAGGGAGCAGACGGATGAGCCCAAACCCATCGGAAAAGCTTCGGCATCCTAGAAGTAAGCCATACCCCAGAACTATATATTGGGGTTATGAAGGAGAATCAAATGGACAAATGGAAAATGAAATGGAAACTGGGATTATAGGGTAGTCTATAGGGATCAGGGTTCTCGCTAACATTAGGGATATACAGGGATAATGGAAAAGAAAATGGAAACTACAAGATTATAATAGGGTATATATTGGGGATTATATCAGGATACTAGAATAATGGAAACTACCTTAGTATAATAGGGTATATATATATATATTCAGGGTTCATAAGAGTTCAACGGATCCTCGACCTCTCAAGAACACCTGAATTGGAGCATAGAAAACAAGTGCTCCAACACATGTCGAACCCTAAACCCTGAACCCTCAACCTCAAACCCAAAACCACACACATTTCGAGGCCCTCCCCACCACGCTGCATCCAGGAGACACTGGGTTGCTGGGACGGCCGCACATCCGCCAACATGCTGCTGGCGTTGATATACAGAAACTTGCACAGTTTCAGCAAGTTTCCGCGTAGGCTTAGGGGAGTTAGTGGCAGTGACTAGTTGTGTGTTTCTATGCTGGAATTACTCTTTGTGAATCCCGAAGGTACGAACAGGCTATACGCACGCAAAACCAAGGTCAGGAAGATTTTCTTCCCTTCCTAGCCCAAGAGACGGCCTTTTGCCAAAGATCACTTGAGCCTGCCTTCCGAAACATGTGGGGGTGTCTCATAATTGGATAATGGAAAAAGAAAATGGAAACTACTATAATGGAGAATCAAATGGAAAAGAAAATGGAAAATGAAATGGAAACTGGGATTATATAGGGGATTATAGAGATTAGGGTTTCCCAAAATTAGGGGTACCTTTTTGGGGGGTTCCCAATCATAATAAGGAGTAAAGTATTTTGGGGTCTATACTGAAGTCCCCCTATTTTGGGAAACTACCGCGTCGCGTAACATTTCTCACAGTGGGATCTTGGTGACTTGGTGGCTCCTGAGTGCTTCTGAATGGGTAACATGCACGAGGACCTGCTTATGATTAGCGTTGTTCGGGCAAGTGCCCATGAACCGCCAACCAATTGGCGGTTGCGGAGTGGCGAGGGGCGAGGACTTGCACGAAAGCCATTTCCTACTAAAGGCCGAACGTAGGGCCCAAATGCTAGAACCATGATGGCCTTCACTACCTAGAACACGAATACTATGGTACTGCCACCCTCACCTAATCCCTAAATCTAAACCCTAAACCTTATGGTACTGCCACCCCTCACTGTGGATGTGTGTATTAGCTAGTTTCCACGAGACAGGGATGCCCCTAGAGATGTCGCATAAAACAGCTAGTGTCCCGGGTTTAGGGCTCAGGGCTTCCCAAATTAAGTCCCCATGCATATCCTCAAGCGCTATACTTCCTATCATAAGCATGCTCAAGAAACCTCAAACCTTAAACCATGTCATCACCCCTACTGCCGCACCCCTATACTCCTAGGTGCCCCCGTAGTTACACCTAATTAGCGCCAGATATCCTCAAATAAAGGTACTTGCGCGGAAACCTCGAGGAGTACTGTACTGGGGTGTTTTAAGGGAACGCAGAAACGATTCTGACATGAAAAGTGCACTAAGAAACATTAATTTGCTGGCCGTGGGCACTATCCTGTCCCCCTATAAGTTAAAGACAGCTTCGTAAGCAGACCCTTCAGGAAGCTTAAAAGGCCTCAACCTCAAGTGGCAGGCAAGCCAAGAAACCAGTGCAGCCAAGAAACCCGGGGAGGGTTTAGGGTTGAGGCTAAGAGACCCTAAACCCGAAACCCTAAACCCCTAAGGTGTAGCGTCTATCTTCCCCCATTCAAAACCTCAGGGAAGGACCCTGCGCAGAGCCACAGAGTGCCGTCAACAACTTGAATCAACGCAGAGGAGTGAATCATCCTAAAAAGCGTGTGCGTACATATACACAGATATGCATATCTGTCTTTCTCTCTGTATATATATATGTATATATATATATATTCGCACGTTCATACGTTTATACAGTATATGTGTAAATGCTGATACATGTATGAGTTCCCGGGATTTTTAGGGTATCCCTAATGCTCACGAAAAGGTTTGGGGGGCTCTTTAGGTGACCCAACCTGCCCATTCGCAAATTGTCGCCCAAAAGAAGATCCGCAAAATGTGATCTGAGCTAGAGTCTAAACTCCTAGTATCCCCCTGAATAACCCCTATAGTAGTCCCCTAAAGAATCCCCTATATATAACCACCTTTCAGGAGTTTAGACTATGGCTCATTTAGGGTTTGAGGTTCAGGTTCTAGGGTTCAGGGCTCCAGATTAAGGGCTTCACCCAAAACCCTAAAGCTTACCCTAAGCGAGGCTGATGTTCTTGCTGCTCCCGATCATGCTCCTGCCTATGCGGTTGAGGGCTTCGCGCTTGCGGTTTAGGATTTGAAGATGAGCCCTGTACGAGGAGTAGTCAGAGAATAACCGCAGAGAATAGCAGTAAAACAGTAGGAATGAAGAGGGTAACCCTAAACGCTAAAACTTGACCCTACACCCTAAACCCTAAATAGAAATTTCCATCACTTTTCCATTATCCCTATATATTCCCTATATAACCCCTATATTTTCCCTATCCTCTAAAATCCAGAGTCCAAGGCCCAGGCTAAACCGAGGAAAGCTGCTAGCAGCTTTCCTGGCAAACAAAGCGGCAGCGCCAGGGACATGCTCCAGGGCATGTGAGTAGCCTTTTCTTTGGTGATTAGACCCTGTAAGATTATATTCCTTATATAAAATACTATACCCCCAAAGGAGGATATAATCTTACTCAAAATTGGGTAGCATGGTATCCCGAAATAAAATACT
>CAJNIZ010004546.1:1009-21245 GCA_905231905.1 Symbiodinium pilosum | reverse complement strand
CCCCAAGCCCCAGAGCCGTCGCTGCCGCCAGAAGGAAACAGGTCCAGTTCGGCCAGTGGACTCAGTGGGGGGTTTAGCAGGGTTTAGGCTTAAGAGATTATCCGAGAGGGCTTGGGCATAGCTATTTTAGGCTTTAAGGGTTTTCAGATCGAGGATCAAGATTTGGCGGTTTTGGGGCTTCTGAGCTAAGAACCTCTCACCCTAACTCCCCTAAACCTGGAAGACCCCAAAGTCTAAGCCGTCGCACAAGATAGGCCCCCATGATGCCCCCATGTTTTCCGTTACACCCAGCCGGCTTCTTGTTAAGGACTGGTGTGCTAGGCAAGACTACAAACACGAGGCTCAGTTTTTGCAGAGTTTAGGTTTGGGGGTTACCAGACAGGGCTCGGGTAGTTGGTGCTATAGGCTTGCTTTAGGCTTGGCAAGGTTGTCCGGTAGGGTTTCACATTTTTGGGGTTTTAAGGCTTCCGACCTAGAACCCCTCACCCTAACTGATTCCAAGCCTTAGGCCCCCAACTCTCTTAATCCTGCCTTGTGGGGATACATAATACTTGTGATAGTCAAGGGTGATCACAATAAATGGCTTTTGACCCCCAAACCTATATTACACCCTATGAACCTTCACGATCTCCTAATTTGAGTATAAACGGTTTGTATTCCCCAAATCTATGTTATTATGAACCCTATAAAATAATCCCAAAACCCTCACTCAGGTACACATCGCGTCCTTTCAGGTTTCAGGTCCGGTACGACAGCAACATCGAGGAGATCTTCATACAAGGAAGCGCTGTGAGAGCGCGAGAAAGGTTCAAGGGGCAGAAGCGCTGCGAGAGCGCAAGAAGAGCCCAAGAGGCAGAAGCGCTGCGAGAGCGCTAGAATAGCCCAAGAGGCAGAAGCGCTGCGAGAGCGCTGGAAAAGCCCAAGAGGCAGAAGCTGTGCGAGAGCACAAGCAAAGCCGAGCGCTGCGAGAGCGCAAAGGGCAAGCAATAGCGCTGCGAAAGCGCAAGATGCAGAACAACAGCCAGGCGCTGTGAGAGCGCAAGGGCAGAAAAGCGCTGCGAGAGCGCGCAATGGGGCAAGACAGCCCAAAAGTCAGCCAGGCGCTGCGAGAGCGCAAGAGCAACAAAGCGCTGCGAAAGCGCAAACTAAATTGCTAGCCAACCCCAACTCGCCCCTCACTTGATTTGAAAGACCTGCGTGCTACGCAAACAAGGTCCGGGCGTTGCAGGGAGTGCCATTGTCAGTGCCTCAGGCCTTCAGTTCGTGCCCACTTAGTGCATGCAAACCATCAACTCTTCTCTTGATGTCCCTCAAGAAGATGTTGCTACCAGCTTGCTTCCACTCTGAGGTGAGAACGACGATGCTTGGATTTGTTCCAGGAGCTCTCAGCCTCAGACTTGGACATTCAAGAGAGGGAAACAATTGTTGCAGGCTATAAGTTGCCCATGCTCGACCGCAGCACAAAGTGGAAGCCAGCAGTTGTTTGTTTTCAAATTGCGCTGACGGCTGTCTCACGTACATTCACTCGTCGTCGCTGTCAGCAGGGGCCACAGAGGTCGGCGCCTGTCAGTCACAGCTGCTTGTCTGAGGATGTTCAAAACAGGTTGGGCTGGCGCCTCAGACTCAGAGTCGGACTTCTTGAGATCAGCACCTTGTTGCACACCACGAGATTTACAGCTCCCAATGATGAGTAAGCCCGTGACCAGCGAGCTCTAGATTCTTCTCGGTGTTCTGGGCCACGTAGACATCAAGCTGTCCCATGAGTTCCTGCAACATGTTCACGTGCATAGTGTACTGTTTGAACATGTCTGTGTGTGTGTGTATGTGTGCGCATGTCCTCTTTCTTTTTGCGGAACACAAACTCCTGCTGACCGATCAGCTCCTGCAGAGTTGTAACAGATTTAGAATACAGTAACATGTTGATTGCCGCACGCGCAACCAGGCCTTCATTGCATCCCACTTGGAGTTGAAGACCGCCGCTTGGGCCATGAGCTCGCCCCTCAGTTCGGCCTCGTGAGATTTCGCGAACTTGGCGCAGTAGGATGTATCATGCCACTAGGCACTAGATACCGAGCAGATAATCATGGAAAAGAAATGAGCATGGGCCTCCCTAATCCTCTTGGCCTTCAGTTCAGCTTTCATTTCGCTGTTTTTCTCCTGATGCTGCGGCGTGTCTTCGAAAGGAAATCATTCATGATGAAATGCATTCATACGCACTCCTTCAGTGCCTTCTTTTTTTCCTGCCAGGCAAAGTTTGCGCAAAAGCAACATTGGGAGGCATGTGGGCATCCCTGGTGGCAGTGTCGTTGCCTTCATCTTCTCCATTTTCTCATCCATCCTCAGCTCGGCTTCCTGATACCAGGTTCAAGCTACTTCCAAACAATGCTGAGTTTCCTAAGCTTTGGCCTCGCGTGACCTCTTCAATTTCTTCTCGACCTCCCTCTTCTCGCTCTCCGAGGCCTGACAGGTACCGTTAACCAAAACCTGCGGAATGAGGTCCAAAGCCAGTGGAATGAGGTGGGATGAGAATGCGTGCGCCTGCACTGCTCCATGGAGATCTTGATGCGTCCGCTTGAGGGACGCTGCTTCTTTCTCCAGCTCCTACCAACATGTCTACTTTCTCCATCTCTAGCGAAGGCACCCCTCACAGAAGTCCTGCCTTCCGACGCTCCTCAGAATTCTTCAGATCAGACTTCAGTGCTTGAAGTTCTTTGGCGAGAGCCTGAGCGGGCTTCAAAGACACTTGAAAGATTCTTCTTGGGAATATGGCCTCCTTCTTGGATGCTGCTTCCATGGTGGTCGTTTGAAGGTTTTGCTTCGCTTTAATCGCGGACTCCTTTGCACGTTTGGCCTGCAAGCAGAGGCCGACAATCTTCATCTAGCAAACTAGCACACGCGTGCTTAGAATCACACATTTCAAACTGTTCAGACAACAAAGCGATAGTCGTGTGTAGTCTTGCAAGCATTGAGAGGGGCCTCTTCAAGTTCAGCAGTCAGTCGGAGAATCTCTTGCTGGGCGTCGTTGGCAGCGGCCTGCAAGAAGATGGGTAGCTTTCAAACTTCAAATTTTGAACAGACGAAGCACTCACTGGCCTGGGCTCTCAGCCCGCCCTCAGCCAGTGCCCGGCTGATAGCGAGGTCGCCCGAGAGCTTTCGGCTCCGCTCCTGTTCATGAAAGGATGATGGTTGATTTGCAACCGTGACTGAGCAAGTTTTTTGGCGGCTTGGGCCTCTGCGGCATCCAGCTGCTGGCGCAAGGTCTCCATTTTTGCCACTTGTGGGGCCCGGTAGGCTTCGCGTTCTTGTTGCTTCTTTGACCTCCTATCATTCCCTCTCGGGTCATCCCCGGAGCCGGACCCCCTTCCTCCGCCTCCATCACCTCCTCGGCCCCTCCAGCTGGAGCCGCGTCCACTCCAGTAGTGGTTTGGCTGTCCTCTACCCATTGCGCCAAGAGGATGCTACGTTAGCAGCGTGTTCCCTAAAAAATCTGAGATCACCAAGGGTCTGACTTTACTCCAGATCATGTACGGCTTTAGGCTTTAGAGGAGGAGGGTACCTTAAACAATAGAAGGGTATCATTGTGCGTGATGGGGAGACCCAATGCGTTGGGGCTTCTTTTGCAGATGCTGCCCATGGCTGCGCGCAAACAGAGACTGACACATCAGCCATGCGTTCCAAACATGTCCTAGGCATGACAGCTTTGGCGGCGCAGCCCTTGCGTTCACAAGTTCTCACTGCAGCTTCTGAGGCGAGAGCGGTGGACCACAATCTGGCGGGGCTCTCAGACTGTGACTGCAGAGGTGCCTGGGTTATGCGCAACAGCAGAATTGCTTGTGTCAAAACCAGTCTCCATTCCGAAGCTGTCAGTCTTGTAACTGCGGCGGTGCAGCAACGCAACATGCCTGTCAAGCGTTGGTTAAAATGCTACGAAACATTTTAAACAATTTCCTACTGGCGCTTTTGAGGCACGAGCTAGCCAGACATTCTGGCGGGGCTCTGAGACGGCAGAGTTGCCTGGGTCATCTGTCAAAACCAGTCTTAAGCATGCTCCCAGAAAGCCGGTGAAACCCTGAGTCTAACTGCAGAGTGGGTCATTGACAGAGTATAGGCTGTCTCTCGGGGGTACGTTTTGGCAATTAGGGGCTCCTTGTTAGGTCTGGTAGTTTTGGGGGCTGGGAAAGCAGACGAAACAAGACGAAAGGGAGCTACGGGAGCTACGGGGCCTCTAGGGTGGCCTTTTCGGAAGGGGCCGGTTCCGAAACCCGCCATGTATCGGAACCCTCACCGGAAGCTCACTGCTGCCGCCCAGGCGGCGCCCACTACAAGACATCGGGCCTTGATCTGGCTGCGCTGGGGCCTGGGCCTTTAAAGTCCTGTTGTCCTGCTCACGCTCCATGTTGTGATGTTTGCAGATGCTGTTCGAGCTGCTGTAATGCCTAGTTTTCTTTCCAGCTATGGGCAAAAAGGGACCCAAGCGCAAAGAAGGTAGCAGTGTGAAACAAAGGTGCTGCTACAAGAATTGCCGCAAGAATTGTGATGTGAAAAATGTCGGCAAGCATTTGATGATCCCGTATGTCAATGTAGACAAGAGCAAGTGTCGACGGTTGCGGTCCACGTGTCGCACTGCAAAGTTCTGTTGCGCTGAACATTTGCGGCTAGCTCGACTTTCTAAGAGGATGGCGCAGCGCGGAGAACGCGGCAAACACCCTATGGACCAACAGCAGCTGCGCAAGTTGTTTTGCACTTTCCTTGACATTGGCTGTGTCTGGGTGGCTGTGCTTCTGCTTATTCAATTCTTCATGGGCGACCGCGCTGACGCTGCTCGTAACTGTAGGTGGAGTTGGCTCTCCATTGACCCCTCGGGGGCAGACATCCCTGCCATTCAAATTCCCAAAGTGAATGGAAAAACAGTGGAACGCACCAACACACTACATTCAGCGTTCGCAAAACAATTGTGGTCCTGGGCTTTTCAGAAACCCCTGCAGGCTGGAGGAAAGCAATGGCCAGCAGAAAACCAGCCAGTGGGCGGCGATGAGTTGCTCTTCCCCGGGTTTGACAGTAAAGGCCAACGTCGGCAATGGTCCAAACCCATATCTGTACGGGCCTACTGCGAGTCCATCCGCAGAGCTGCCAAAAAGCTTCAAGAGGAACGAGCAGCTGCAACATTGGCTGGAGAAACCCATGCGTTCATGCATTACGACCTTGCTAAGCTGGGCACGCATAGTCTGAAGAAAACGTTCGTCTGTCTCCTGAGCGAAGCAGGGGCTCCCTACCCCATCATAGAATCATTGACAGGCACGTCGGCAAGGGTGTTGCAGCAGCACTATGACATGCCCACACCTACTCGTCAAGCTCGAGCACTGAGTGATGTTTTAGGAGTGATGTCGAATAGCACGCCCCAGATCGACTCTTCGGCAATTAAGGCAAATGCTTCTATGTCACAAGGAGAGAAAATCTCTTTTTGTGGGTTCTGTGGGGTTCGCGTGGCCTCCAAACAGCATGCCTTCTGCACCTCTTGTGGGAGGAAGCTGAGTCCATGACAGCTGACAGCGGTGCTGCTGACAAGGGTCGGCGTCTGTTGGTAGCTGCGAGTCTGGCGTCAATGATGACGCCTGCTGTGATGAATGTATGGTCAATGCTTACCAGCTTGCAGTCAACATGGAGTTGCGCGAGCGGAATCAACATGACACGGGCTGTGAATGCCATGCTGCACATGCTCTCAGAACTCCTTATTTTGCAGGCACATGTAGCAGTCAACACCCCAGCAGTCCACTACAGGGTCAGGTCGGAGCTTTCCACACGCAAGCTTCTCCAAAATTGCTGCTGCGCGGGCAAAATCAGACAGCTGTAGCCGCAACTTAGGAATCTACAATGAAAATTTGCGGCGCTTACGCTCTGCGTCCGTCATGCCTGCAATCAGGGCCACCCTGTCTGGGTGCACCAGCCAATCCTTGTTCGCGGCCTTGCGCGCCTCAGACTTGCTCATGCCGCATTCGCTCAAGTAGTGCTGGGATCTCTCTGCCATCACCTTTGTGCGCAACTTCAGCATGACGCCTCCTTAGGTATTCGGGTGCATACTCCAAAAAAGGAATGGCACGAGCAACGCAACATCACTGCTCTTGAATAATGAGCATTGCCCAGGAACCCGAGTGTCCATCGTCCTTCTTGGCCTTGGTCTTTGAGTTGTTGGCCTGCTTTGCGGGACAGCTACTGTCGCCCTCATCGAACTCGCCCTCTGACCCATGCGGCACATCAGCACCGTCCTTCTTGGCCTCGGTCGTTGAATTGTTGGCCTGCTCTCCGGAACTGTTGCCCTCATCGAACTCGCCCTCTGACCCATGCAGCACATCAGCACCATGAATACTAGGCGACTCTGTGGTGGCAGAATCCGCGGAACATCCAACACCACGAGCTGCAGCCGGCTTCTTTCTGGGCGACTCTGTGGTGGCAGAACCCGCGGAACATCCAACACCACGAGCTGCAGCCGGCTTCTTCATGGCGCCCTCGCCGCGGCCTTTGCCTTTGCTGCAGCCCTTCCCTGCTGTCCCAGGAAGGGGCTTCTTCTTCGGCTGGGGCTTTGGCTTCACGGTCACAGTCTGCAGCTCGGGACGCGAAGCTTCGTCCTGCTTTCTCTTGGAATTCAAATAGCTGAACACCTGGGCCAAAGCAGCCAGGCCTGGACTCTTGGGCTTCTCCTGCTGCTCACTCTTATCCCTCAGGTTCTGAAGCAAGTTCTCTGAGCTCCAGGTGCGCTGAAGTGGAGCCGCAGCGGCACGCGCAGNNAGACTGACTGCAAAGGTGCGCGGATCGCTGCAAAAGGTCAACTACGCATCTTCTAACTATACAACCCTGATCCCCAGCTTCCTGCAGCAAAACTTGCACGTCAGCCCTGCGTTGGCAAACTCCCCATCGAACGATCAAGATGCTACCTTTTTCAGGTAGCTTCCGACGCTGGGGCTGCCAGATCCGTGCTGTGAAATGGCCCTCACACGAGCCTCAAAATCATGCCGCCTGCAAGCTCCATGTCGTGACCGCCGCTGTTCATGGCATTCTTGAGATAGTAAATCGCTCGTTTGGGAACGATTGCGCCTTGAGTCGGGTCAACCATCAACCTCCATACCTGCATCACTCGCTCGCTGGCATTCAGAGTAGCGCTGGGGAAGCAGCCAGCCACATTGGACAGTCTGGCCTGGCTCAGTTGAACATCCTTGGGCTTGTACACCCATGTAACGCCCTCCGTCCGGTCCTCGACAACCTCCCAGGTGTCGCCACTGGCCGCGCGGGCTGTTGTGTGACCATGGATCTTCAGCTCCAAGACGCCAGCGGCCTCCGCCTCATTCAAGATGCTGCGAATCGACGTCAGCTCGAGGTCCTCTGATTTGTCGTTTTGGTTGACTTCGCAGATCACCTCATGCTGCGAGCAGTTGAACAAGTTTGGGATGTCGGGATTGCTTAGGGAGGTTGGGGGGAACCAGAAGCAACACGACTCATAACTCTCTCGATTTCAGGCAAGGTGCCGGAGCACTGTCATCCTGCAGGACGAAGGTGTGCAGCATGGTCTCACCCGGGTTGGCCAAGAGCCTGGTGCTCGCTGGGGGCCTGATCCAGTCAGCATTGCCTGTTTCGAACAATGGCTTCTGGTTCGAGATGCGGATTGCGTCGCCCTTAGCGTGGATGTACAGCTCCGTGGCACCCCCCGTTTCATGGAGGATGTACTCGCTGTTCGCGATGTGGCCAGCGAAGCTGTGGATCGTCCCCTGCAGCGTCTCCCGGCTTTTAGGCTGCCATGCGTCTGCTGTCACAAGTACTGGCGCTGCTTCCTCACTGGGCGGCTCTGTGGTCGTCGCGCTGGTGCTCACGGCCGCGATCCAGGTATCGATCTTCTTTAACTCATTCACCCAGTCGTGGCTGTACACCGGATCACTGGCCCATTTTTTCCGCACGTCTGTGGGGATGGTGATGTTGTTGCTGTCGTGGTCCAGATGGAGCAGCTCCAGCACAGGGATGTCCGGCCCCTGGACTTTGTCCTCCTCCTCCTGCGGAAGTGCACCTGAGAAGAGGAGCTGTGGGGCCGGCATGTAGGTGAAGTCCCCACTCTTCCAATCGAGCAGGAGCTGCTTGGCAAGACGCATCTGGCACACCTGGGCAGAGTCCGGGCTGTGAAGCGATGGAGAGCAAACCGGCCATCTCTTCTTGAGACACACCCTCTCAAGGCAAGCGTCGTACGGTGTTGTATGGAGCACCATCACGCTGTCCCCGGAACGTAGCAAAGGCTTTGCGCTGGGGTGGCCTTCGATCACCAAGGACTCCAAGAGTTTCTTCGGCACGTCCTCTCCTCCTAAAAGTTGGGCTGCTCGCTTTTCCAGAGAAAGGTTAGCCATTGTGCTGCTCTGGCCCGGCTCTGAAACTGCAATGAAAAAGTCAGCGGGCGCAAGCCATTCTGCTTCTCCCAGGGTTGCTCTGCGTCGAAGAAGCCACGCGTCAAGAAACCAAGAGGTCTCCTCCGCAGCCTCCGGGATGAGGACATAGCACTCGTACATCAGGGACCTGTTGTCATTCCCGTGGAGCTGGTTGGATGACATCCTCAGTGTTGACAGGAGAGGAACCAACTTCTTGTTCACGCACTTCTCCTCCAAACGAGCGCGCTCAACTCTAGCACCTGGCACTGGGCTAAGGTCTGAGGGAAACATTTGAATAACCGCATGAAAAGCTGTCCGAAAGCTAAAAGCCATTTCCCACCTCCGGATCTCTTCCTGCTGGTCACACTGGTGAGGAGCACCACAGCGCACGAGCTTTGTGGATGTGGCGCCATGAAGTCGGCCAAGAAGCGGATCATGCTGTCAAGCTCGGAGTCTGTGACACGGCCGAGCTTGTTGAAGTCTGTGTAAGCAATGCGCAGCAAGTGCCCGGAGCCACCACCCACCGGCGCAGATTTCACAAAATCCTGCCACACAGCCAGGGCAGTCGGAATGTCCCGGGTCGCCAACACTTTGCAGGAAGTCTCCATGAAGGGCTGGATGATGTCACTGCGCCCTTTGTGAACCTGCAGCCGGACGTGGGCGTTTTGCGCAAGCTTTCGGGCCTTGCTGGTCTTCGCCTTGCCGTCGAAGTACTTCATGAAAAGGGCCGCGTCACGGGTAAGTGCAAGCAAGTCAGTCTTGAACTGACTTTCCTTCCTCGCCATGTCCAGCGTCTCAATGTCACCTTCTTTGAAGACTTGCTTTTGCCCGTGGGTAGCCTTCAATGGCTCCCACATGGGGAAGTCCTCGAGGCTGTACTTGGGGTCCCGAGCGTTCACATGCTGCCTGAAGGCTGCCATCCAATCTTGCTCAATGATACGCGTTTCAATGACCGTCAGCTCTGCTGCCGGGACTTGGCAGTTTTCCAAGAAGTGGCCGGCCCAGCAAGAGTAGTCGCACAACATGTTCCAGGAATCCACTGTCATTGCGGAGTTGCTGGCTCCGGTTCTGAAGGAGCGATCTGCCTCAGAGGCAGGCGAAAGCAAAACCACAGCACACCAACATTGGAGCATGAAATCGTTTCTTCCCAATCAGTCCTCGAATGCCAGCACCTTGAAGAACAGAATCTGCTTCACCCTGGTCATCGTTAACATGCCAACCCAAGCATCTTGGGCAGAAGAACCGCGCCCTCGCCCTCCGCCAATTATCCATCTCTTGGTCTCCAATGTCTTCCTACTGAAGGGTGTTTTCTTCTCGGGCATCTTCATCAGCAATTTGGTCATCTCCACAATGGCCTGTCATACACACATTCCCTCATTGCAACAAATAGAGATGGCGCCCACAGCATGCACAGCGCACGCACACAGACGGCAACCCCACATGGCCTCGATGTCGGAGTGGAGAAGCAAGTTCTCCACGCATGTTCGTTGAGCCAAAGTCAGCTGGTAGCTCGAATTGAGGCCTATGGAGCCATGCTTGTTGACCTCTGAGAAGATCTGACTCAGGAGGCTTTGCTTGCAGGCTAAGTCAGCTGTCTTCAAGGCGATGCTTTTCTCTGCAGCCAGATGCCGCATGGCATCATTGATCTTCACAGCCAGCGACACCACGGTGATTGGCGCCCGCTGGGCCAATGCCTGGCTCTGCGCGACACACTCATAGTGTGTCTCACGGCTGTTCTGGAACTGCTTCTCAAAAACGTAGATCGACACGCAGGAGCACAGGAACCTTAATGGAGACAAGATTGATGCTCTAGATGCGGGATTTTGCCATCATGCAACATGGTAGAGCAACATGTGGAGATGTCCCCGTCACAAGTTCGCCTAACGAGAAAGCCGGGAAGCTCAGCTGGTCAGTTTCGGGAAAACTCGCCTGGAAAAGAACCAACCAACATCAAGAATAGATGAGTAGCTAGGCAGGTCAATATTCGCCGGAAAAAGGGTGCCCAGCTCCATTTGTGATGTCTGGTCCGTTTCCAGGAAATTCGCCGGACCCGAAGAGGCGAGGGTAACAAGCAGGATTGGACCCAGGGTCAGCAGCTGGCCACCAGCATGGGGGGTCACCGAACCCCCCAAACCCTACTAGTCTAGCACACAAAAAGGATCTGGTGAATTTTCAGGAAAATCGCCGGACATCACGAATTGAGCTGAGCGCCCCTTTTCTGGTGAAGATTAACCTAGGATTGACCTTCTGCGTGCCGGAATGGCCACACGGATTTCTCTTGAATTCTTATGCGCAAGCCACCCCAGCAACATATAGATGATTCGCGGACAACTGAGCGGCCTTAAATGCTTAATCACTTTGCAATGTTGCAGCTGGGAAACTGCTTCCAATTCTCCACATCCTCCTTGAGCTTTTCGTCATTGCCAATGCTCTTGGCATCCACCACTGCTGCTCCGCGCATGACTGCAAAGAGCATGGCAGTGACGCGGCTGAACCCCTTCCCTGCAATCTCAAACTTGCTGGGGTTCCCGGAGCCCAAGCTCTGAACAGTGATCACTTCCCTGTTGTCGTAATGTGACGCCACAATCTCCCGGAAACAATTCATCCACTGGTCCATCTGCGGAAGGTCGGTCACGGTAACAGCGTGAGGACCTGTGACAGCTGCACCGACAAAATCGACAACACATCCTATGGCCCTACATGGCTGTTCTTGAGTGCAAAACACACTGACATTGGCCACGCCTGCATCATCAGCCAGGAACTGTGCACGCTTCAGCACAAAGGAGTCCAAACTGATGTGATTCGCAGGCTGCCCAGGGGCATTGGAAACAGAATCCAGGATCTTGCGCAGATCGCTGCGGGAGGGCGAGTCCGGGGAACCAAAAGCCTCTAAGGCCCACGCTCCAGGATGCTGGCCAGCAGCAACCATGGCCTCCAGCTCGTGCAGCAGGGCCTGCCCAGGCCAGGTTGCGAGGTTATGACTGTCATGAGTTTTCTTCATGACAGGAAGCGTGCTGCAAACTGCTGCCACCTACCTCTTGGCACTTCGATCTCAGCTAGGACACACAACTCAGCAACGCAAGCTGACTTTTTTGCTTCAGAACAAACACGGTCCTATTGGTCCTAATGCCTCCTGCTACTCGCTGCCAGAACGGCAACCCTCTAAGCTGATGATGGAATCAGAGAAATCACATCGAGGACGCCGGCAGCTTTGCTGCCAAAATGTGGTTCCGGTCGTTGTTACACCGGATCACCCCCAGAGGCAAAAGGCATTGTCATGTCATGTCCTGTCTGGTTCTGTTGGCCACTAGACTCTTGCACCTCAATATCATGAACAACACACTGGACTAGGTATTTCCCTGCGCAGGTCATGGCAACCTATCGCGCAAAACGATGGCCAAGAATGTAAGTGAAACACACGGCGCGAACATGGAGTTGCCGGCCATTGCCACGAGGTCGCTGTTGCTCAACTCTTCGGGGAGCTGGCGCTTGCTCAAACCTGCTGTCTCACAGTCGGACAAGTGAACAGGCCACCCCAAGGCCCTCATAAGCTGCTTCCCACTGAGAAACTCCTTCACAGACTGAACATAGAGCTTGCTGTTACAGCGAAGTGAGCCCAAAGACCCATCCACGAGCAAGGTCACCGGCTGCTTTCCGCTCTGACTCAAATCGACGATTGCGCACCTGTTCAGGAGCGGCTTCTTCAACTTGCGATACTGGGTCAAGTACTTCTTCTCGCCCGGAGTGAGCTTGCGCTTGGAGTTCTCATCGGGCTCTGCTGCAAACATCATTGGACTTGCCATGACTTCCTTGTTGAAGCGGTCCAAGACATGCTGCACTTCATCAAGCCACGAGCCAGGATTGCAACCCAACCACGCTCTGCCTAGCCTGGTGAGGATGAAGTAAAGCCTTGGCCGACTCATGGGGTAGCCAAACAATCTCGGGTCCAGCTGAGCTTTCTGGAGTCTGTAGAGGTCACCGAAATTGAGCTTCAAGACCTCCTCATCGTAGGTTGCCACGTTCTCAAAAATGATGATCTCAGGCTGCTCCTCACGCATCAGAGCCATCCATGCCTGACATCGGACATAATATTGAAAGTACACGATCTGCTAAACAAACCCGAAAGAAGAAATGAAGCTGAAAACAAGATCCAGCCAAGGAACCTTGTGATGCTCGAATCTCGGATCTTCGGTGCCCTTTCGGCTCCGTGAGAACTTGGACCATGGAGGGCACGGGGGCCCAGCACACTCCAGGCGCAAGAAGGCATTGGTGGGCCGAACAGGACATTCCCGCTCATGCCGCCAACACCAACATTTTGAAGGAAACTTCTTGGCTTTGGCTGCGGTGGTCACCCCATCAGCCTCGGGGTCTAGCTCCAAGACAAAGTCGCTGATATCTGAGAAGATGCACCGCGTCGTGTGCGAGCCCATGAGTACCTTCGCACACTTGGAGTCCCACTCGATGGCTCTGCCATAGACTAGCTTGATCCCCAAGGCGCTTGCCATAGCCTCGATCCCGATCTCCCCAAAGCCTGCGCCACTGAAGCTTGACGTCATGTAAATGCTGGAGTGGGACTCAATGCCAGATTGGAGTGTCCTTTCTCTCCCCGTCTGAGACATAGCATCGGCCAGGAGCTGGGAGATCTGGAATACATCCGAGACATGGTTGTACTTGAAGATCTCCGTCCTGCCGCGCCTTTGGCGCTTCTCTGCGGGGGCTGCTTCTCTGGCCATGTTCTCGAACAAGCTCTTCACGTTTCCTGCAGGTCGCTTCGCAACCCGCTTGCCACCCTTAGGTTGCTGAGCCATGGCTGCGAACATCTCCATCCGGGATTGCGCAGGAGCCATTCCACTGAGAAAGAATTGCCGAGACCACCGCTGTGTGAGCCACTAATCACTAGCGGGCACACCAAATCTTGGTCATGCACGCCAACACTCTTCCAACAAAATATTGATAAACCCTAAATCCTATATAAACCCTCAAGCTCAGCTCTCAGATGCGGCGCTGATTCCCAAACAATGGCACTGTACTGCTGCACACTTATGCTTGCAAGGCAAGATCCAGATCGCGCGATTCTGGGAAATCCACATTTGAAGCTGGCTGAAGCCCTACTCCTCAACCGGCCTGGGCCGCATAGCAACTCTTGTCAAAACAGCAGGAGCCAGTGTCTGAAGGACCTTCACTTCGTGACGGGCTGCAGCCTCTAGACCTGTGTGGCCACTGGACATTTCGTACCACCGCAGCCTCGGCAACTGCGTAGCTTCTCCCCGCTCGCCGCTGGCCAGGGCTCGGAGGTAGGCGACACTGCGCTGCATTTCTGAAGGCTCAAAAGTTTCTAGAAGCGCATCGGCGCACAGCAAACAACCTTCCTTCAATTTCTGCTTGACGGGCGCAGGTCGTAGATGCGCTGGAGGCCATCTGAAATGCTCTCGCAGGCTGCGAAACAGAACATGCGGCATTACCGCGCGAGGTGGTCCACAAATATCTGTATCAAAGGAAAACCGCTTCGTGAGCATAACGACATCGCAAAGGTGGGCAGTGTATGAAGGGATGGACCGACCAGCCCCGGTCGCAGGCACCACAATATCTCGCTGTGCCGCTGGTGGCACATCTTTACGGCACATGAAAAGGAAGCAGTGCATGCCAGATTTGTCATCTCTCATCCCGCCTTCGAAATGGATGCCTAACGGCTCGAAGTACTCCTTGAAGTCTCGCACTCCCTCCACGATTTCGACAGTGATGCTCTCACCTTCTGTTGTCAGGAAATCCTGCATGGAAGGTCTCTTCAGAATGTCCAAAACTTGATCAGCAACATCTTGTAAATCCCTGAGCACATCGCAATGCTGAAAAAGTCGGCTGATGACACCGAAGACTTGGTCGAGGCAGTTGTGCGTGTGACCTTTCTGATGGAAGAACATACCGGTCAAGTCGAACATATTCTTGGCCACCAGCGTCGACATCAGATGCAGCATCTGATTATTTTTGTTTTCGCGCACGGTATTGTCTGATATGATGATCAGTGAGCGCGGCAGGTCCTTGCCTTCGGCCTCAGCGCGACGCTTCACGTGTTCCAGGCAGCGAAGAAGGCACTCGCAGGTGAAGGACGAATCATGAGGTTGATTTTGATCCGCCACCATAAAATGGACCCCCCTCCAGAAGCACCAGACGCCCTCCACTTTGGCTCTTGGGCGAGTCAGCTTTGGATTGGCGAACTTTTTTGGCCCCTTAAATCCGGGCAGCCTCGGAATGGCCCAGTGAGACTGGTCCATCCCGTCCATGACGATGACAAGTGTAGAGGGGTCGTTGCGCAGCTGTGTCTCCAGGTCACGACTCTTGGCAACATCGAGGTAGTGCTGCTTCAACGTGTGCGTCGCATCCAGAACTTCTTGAGCTGTTGATTTTTTCGCCTTTTTGATAGCAGCCTTCAATTCTGAACATTGGTCACACTCAGCGAACTCTCCTTTCTGACGGAAGCGCAAGCAACGCTCGAAATCTTTCCAAACTCTCATGAAGGTGGTGTAGCTCGGACGCCGTCTGGCTGAACTTGTTGCGCACATTTGAGTATACAACTCCAGAACATTTCCTGGCGGCAGGTATCGTAGTGGAAGGGTCGCGATGTCTGTGCCAAGGCCTGACTCAACCCAACGTGTAAAGTGGTTCTTTGTGGCCAGCACCTCTTCCCGCGTGTCCTCCTCCGCAGCTCGTGGAACATCCTCTTCGTCAGAAACACTATCTGAATCAAGGCCGCTCAAGGATCGCTTTCTCCTTTTGTACCACTTGCCATGATACCGGTGTGGCAGTGTCTCTCCCAAATTGCAATACAGATCCACAAGAAAGGCTCGACAAATGTGATCCATGGGCTTTTGTCGAAGCAGTTTGGCCTGACCACGTAGCCGTCGATCTGGATTCAATTCACCTTTGGAGGCACCTTGGACCCGAGCCTTGCCAAGCATAAAAAGCTTGCGAAAGCATGGCGGGCTGAGAACCTTGCCCAAGACTCCAAACTGCTTGCTGCCGCCCATGCGAAGCAGGATTGCGTCACGTGTCCCCTTGTCGCAGTCACAATACATAGACAGCACCCGTCGGAACTCTTCTTCTATTTCCTGCAGCTGAACGAAACAAGTCTCACGTGAACACTGGCACTGGCTGCTGAGAAGATTGCCTGTGCGTTCGGTGTCCATCCTCAGTGTGTCGCGCTTGGTGCTGCTGGGCCTCTTACATGCGGCCTTTGCTTCTCGTCGAGAGTTGTTGTACCTCAGCCGCTTCCTCTTTCTTGCACTGTCGCCAACGACAGCTGCTTCATCCAAATCTCGCCTAGCCTTTGCATCTTCAATCAACGCAGCTGTCAGATGCTCTCCCTGCAGAGGGGCGTCCCCAGAAGCCTTCGGCTGGGAGACACCGGCCGCAACGGCAGCGGCTTTGGCTTGGGCTTTTGCGGGTGTGCGAAAAGTGCCTGACAGACCAGAAAGCTTAGGCTGTGCGGCACGCCTGTGTGCCATTGCAGAAAAGACATCGGCAACGCTTTTGGCAGAGGTTGGCTTGGCAGCCTTTGCCGACTTGACAGCAGCCCATAGACTGGCACGGGATGCAGCTCCCTGCTGAGACGAAGAAGCCATGGCGACATGTTACAGAGTTAAATTCGACAGACTGAAAATTCATCCACCTAAACTTGCCCGGGCCGGTTTTGGAACGGCGCCTTATGAGTAGTAAGCCCGTTCATTCTATTCAATGGCTATGGACACATGGCTTGGAATAGAATCCTGGGAGAAAACCTCTCATGATGGAATTTGGAAACAGAGCTTCGCAAGTGTCCAACAACAACCACCGCGTATGATCTGGCAATGGCTGCGTGATAGAGACCGACATCATTTCCCAGCCGGAATGGGGGGCAGCGTGATTGTGCAGCGTGACTTCTACCCCATTCCTGTTGACAACAAATCGTGCATCTGCAAAGGGATGGTGTCAAGTGTCAAGCGGCTCAAATAAAGACAGACCCCTTCAAATACCTCACTGAAAGAAAGCTGCAAACTCCGTCTTAAGGTGTTTGGAATCACCAGTCCCTGTCCCTGAGTCAGAAGTCTCGGTATATGTCACACGTTCTTCTGAAATAGCCAGTAATGCACAATCAGAGCAATGTTGCAAGGCAAGCTGGCCTGTGCCCAAAAACTGCCCAGCGCGCGCTGGAGGCACTTGGGCGCCTTCACCGCTGCCGGCGCTGGCGTCTGCCCGATACGGCGCTTTGGCATGATTCCCAAGCCTGGCCAAGGACTCGTCACGGCCTCACCTTAGTAACTACCTCACTGCTTTCAAAATCAAACCAGGCGCCTTGTGAAGAAAGTCAAGGTCAGACTGAACGGAGCAACAAACGGCTTCCAATGATTTGAGGCCATGTTGCCAGCAACACCACACGCAATCCTGGCATCTCAGATGAGCACGCTGCATGCAATATGCTCAACCCCGGCCCTGGTAGACTGTAAACACCATGAGCAGGACAACATCACTTTAAACACAGCAGCTGCGGAGCGAAAGGCCCAGGCCCCAGCGCAGCCAGATCAAGGCCCGATGTCTTGTAGTGGGCGCCGCCTGGGCGGCAGCAGTGAGCTTCCGGTGAGGGTTCCGATACATGGCGGGTTTCGGAACCGGCCCCTTCCGAAAAGGCCACCCTAGAGGCCCCGTAGCTCCCGTAGCTCCCTTTCGTCTTGTTTCGTCTGCTTTCCCAGCCCCCAAAACTACCAGACCTAGCAAGGAGCCCCTAATGGTTAAAACGTAGGCACATGCTAACACCCGCCACAGTCATGCTTTCAAGCAATTCTGCAGCTGGGCCAGGCAGCTCTGCAGTCACTCTCAGAGCCCCACCAGAATGTCCACGCAGAATGTAGCTCGCGCCTCAGAAGCTGCAATGAGAACTTGCGAATGCAAGCTGACCGCATCAAACATGCGCTGCGCTGCTGCATCTTTTATGCCCGAAACATGTTTAGAACGCGTGGCTGATGTGTCACCTTGTGTTTTTGCGAGGTCATGGGCCGCATGTGTGCAAGAACCCCAAGGCATTGGTCCTGGTTTACCCATCATACACCATGATATCCTCCTATTGTTAAAGGTATCCTTTGCGGAAGCCTCCTCTAAAGGCTAAATCTGTACATGATCTCGAGTAAAGTCAGACCCTTGGTGATCTCAGATTTTCTAGGGAACACGTAGAAGCGACGTAGCATCCTCTTGGCACAATGGGTAGAGGACCGCCAAACCACTACTGGAGTGGACGCGGCTCCAGCTGGAGGGGCCGAGGAGGTGATGGAGGCGGAGGAAGGGGGTCCGGCTCCGGGGATGACCCGAGAGGGAATGATAGGAGGTCAAAGAAGCAACAAGAACGCGAAGCCTACCGGGCCCCACAAGTGGCAAAAATGGAGACCTTGCGCCAGCAGCTGGATGCCGCAGAGGCCCAAGCCGCCAAAATTAGCAAGCTCAGTCGCGGTTGCAAATCAACCATCATCCTCTCATGAACAGGAGCGGAACCGAAAGCTCTCGGGTGACCTCGCTATCAGCCGGGCGCTGGCTGAGAGCGGGCTGAAAGCCCAGGCCAGCGAGCGCTTGGACTAAAACTATGAATTTTGAGCAGATCAGAAGCTACCCGTCTTCTACAGGCCCTTGTCAACGACGGCAACCTCCAAATTGCCCGACTCACTGCTGAGCTTGACGAGGATGCAACCGTACACACTTCCTACAACTACTGGACTATTACTTTGCTGTGTGAACACTTCTTGCAAAAAGTTGATACTGGCAAGTATACTTTGTTTGCTATTTTGCTAGATGAAGATGGTTGGCCTCTGCTTGCAGGCCAATAGCGCAAAGGAGTCCGCGATCCAGGAGAAAAAGAAACTTCAAGCTGCCACCATGGAAGCAGCATCCAAGAAGGAGGCCATATTCCCAAGAAGCATCTTTCAAGTGTCTTTGAAGCCCACTCAGGCTCTCGCCAAAGAAGTTCAAGCATTGAAGTCTGATCTGAAGAATTCTCAGGAGCATCGGAAGGCAGGACTTGTGTGAGGGGTGGCTTCGCTAGAGATGGAGATAGTGGACATGTTGGTAGGAGCTGGAGAAAGAAGCAGCGTCCCTCAAGCGGACGCATCGCGATCTCCATGGAGCAGTGCAGGCGCACGCAACCTCATTCCACTTGCCTTAAGAACATCAGAAAACCTCATTCCACAGGTTTTGGTTAACGGCGCCTGTCAGGCCTCGGAGCAGGAGAAGAGCGACATCGAGAAGAAGCTGAAAATGTCATACGAGGCCAAAGTTTAGGAAACTCAGTTCGTCAGCATTCTTTGGAAATAAACTTCAGCCTGGTACAAGGATGCGGACATGAAGCTGAGGGCTAAGAATACAAAGATAGAGAAGCTGAAGGCGGCAACCCACATGTTTTGAAATGCTGATAATTTGCAAAAGAAATTGCCTGGCAGGCAAGAAAGTATGCACTGAAGGAGCGCGTACGAATGTTTCCCACTGTTGTTCTTGCAAAGCTTTCTTTGAAGCCCCGCCCCACCATCAGGAGACCGTGAAAGAACTGAGAGCAGAAGCCAAAACAAAAGAAAAGACAAAGGCCCTTGTGCGTCTCTCTATGTGCTCAGTGTCTGGTGTGTCTAGTGGCGTCATAATTACAGCCTTCGCTGCCAAAACCATCATATCTCACGAGGCTGAGCAGCGCGCCGAGCTGATTGTGGATCACGAGATCTTTAACAACAAATGGAACAGGATGAAGGCCTTGGCATGCACGCAATAGGCAACATGTCATTGCAACTCTTTCACTTCATATCTTCGCAACCCTTCAGGAAGCAATCTTGGAGCACGAGTTCGAGACCCCTGGAAAGAAGGAGGACACACTTACAGCTGCAAGCGATACACCGCATACACAAACACGTTGCAGGCACTCATCGCCGAGATTGATGACGCCAAGGCGGATGTCCACCGGAGATCCACGCTGCTGGCTGGTTACCGGCTTACTCACAGAAACAATTCCAAGCTACTGCCTCATGATGAAGTTGTGTCACTGGGAGCTACATTCAGGCGCTGATGACAATGCTGATGTTCAAGAGTCCCCTGAGGCGCAAGCGCGTATTGTCAATAAAGCCTTAGAACAATCAATGACTGACAGGTGCCAACTGAGGTGGTGCCTGCAAGCGAGAGCAGCGAGTAGGCCACCCTTTTTGATGCCGAGTCCTAGTGAAAGTCTGGGTGCTGCAATTTGAAGAAAAACAGTTCATCTGCAATTTGCTTTGTGGTTGGGCATGGCGCAACTTGATTGAGCAGCTGCCCCGCTTTAACACTTCTGAGTCTGAGACTGGCAGAGGTCGCGGAGCAAGATCAGCGTTCTGACCTAATCATCTCAGAGGTAGCCAGCTGCTTGCAACATTTTCTTGAGGGATGCTGATGCCTTTTATAGAACATGTCTGGCACATCACGAGAACAACTGATGGCATGCATTGCGGACGCACGCCCTGGTTGCGTATTGTCATGACGACTGCATTTCTGATTCTGAGGCCGACGGAGCTGCAACAGAAGTCGAACCAGCGTTCGGGCCTCAGTTCAGCACTAGGCAGCCTTCTGCAATTATTCCAGGGATGGCTGCTTGACATGAGTGCATTCAAAGAGTGGGCTACCTGCGATCTTTGAGGCGATTGCCATCCGGTCTGCGCGCTCTCGCAGCGCCTGCGCCCCAGAGCCTGCGCTCTCGCAGCGCTTCTCTGATCTCTCATGCGCTCTCGCAGCGCTCGGTTGGCTCTTGAGCTCTCGCAGCGCATGGCCCTTGCTTGCCTGGCCTTGGTTGGCCCTTGCTGGGCTTGCGCGCT
>CAJNIZ010004545.1:8168-19056 GCA_905231905.1 Symbiodinium pilosum | reverse complement strand
GTTTAGGGTTTAGGGTTCACGGTAGAGTCCATCGCTACAAGCCCTTGTTACCCCCTCCTTCATTGAGGGCCTAGATGAGTGCTCATTAGGGTTTATGGGTTCTTGGGGTCTGGGGTTCAGCGTATTCAAACATGTAGGTCGGAGAGCTCAGCACTTTTTCACTTGAATGCTATTAGGGTAGGGCCTAAGAGTACCCCGACTTCAACTACTTGAGTCGCAGCTGTTAACATGCCTGCCCAGTCCGGATTGTTGTTGGGAATCTGGGATTTAGAAGTCCATGAACAATACCTATGTTGGGCCGCATCATGCATGAGTAGTATCTTCCTTTTGCTAGTCGGATTTTGAATAGCTTTATACATCTAAGGCGAAAAAGGCATGGCTTTTTCACTCAAAACCGTTTTTGGGGCTTATGAAAGTTTTTGAATTCAATTGCCCCAGGTGGTCCATCTCCTTAAACTTCGTAGTCTTCAAAGCTTGAGAGGTTCATGTCGCAGGTCTTGACCTGCCAGCTTAGGTGGTACAGCGTGTGCAAGGCTTGAGCGTCTGCAGCAAATTTCTATGTAGGGGTTATATAGGGGTTTTATAGGGATAATGGAAAAGAAAATGGAAACTACTAGTTTTTTAGGCCATGTGCTTGTGGCACCTCCAGCTGGTCCATGATGCTGAGTGATTTTTGGTGCAAATACCAGGAGATCAAACCGGACTTCCAGCTAGCTGCTGGCCTTGACCGCAAATTTTGTGTCCCCATTGCCATACATGGGGACGAGGGGCGTGGAAAGGTCAAATGTCCCATTATGATCCTTGCTTGGCAACCTCTTATATCCTGGCGTGGACCAGAATTTGTCAATATTGCCGGATCCACCCTCACCACTCGATTGCTCTACACTGCAATACCCTCGGAATTGTATGCTGGGGAACGGACACTGCAGACATTGTTGGGTGCTCTTGCAGACGACCTCAACAAGCTCTACATGGATGGTCAGGACCTCGTTCAGCGAACTGGACGAGATGGATTGATAAGCGGTTTAGGGTTATAGGGTTTAGGGTGTAGGGTTTAGGGTTTAGGCAACCCTCGTGGTGAAACTCCCTTGACGCCCCAAAGGAACATTCCCACATGGTTTGTCTCCTAATACTTTCAGCGTGTATCTCCTTCTACAGAACCGTCATTCCCAGTGAAATCCACCTGTGTGTAGTCGTTTACAAAACGGAGGACGTAGAATTTGGAAGCACGCTACAGCCATTCCCTCCACTCCCTTACCCGTAAACCGTGGAGACAAACCCTTAATCCTAGAAGCCCCAAGCCCTCAACGCTGAACCCTAAGCCCTGTCAGCCCTAAATCCTGAGCCTTACACGCTATAAGCCCTAAACCTTTGACCTCGGAATTGAGCGGGAAGAGCCCAGGTACCTGGGATTGGCTTCCCGGCGCTGTCTGGCAAGTAAAGGGATCAACGCCTGGAAAATTGTGTTTAGGGTTTAGGGTTACCTTAGGAATCAAGTCTACAAATACTACCTACTTTGGGCCCTAAGTTCTGTAAATATAACCTGCATCGGGTTATTTGGATCTCTACGATTAGGTCCCTGTGCGAGGGGAGTGTAGGGAAGCATGGGAGCACTTGTGGACTTCGAAGAGATCATGGGTGGGTCTCCATTTAGGATTGTACATTGGAAAATCTTGAGAAAGTATTGCACGGTGTCTCCCAAAGCATCCATGTAAGTGTATGGTATCCCAGACCCCCTAAAGGATCCCCAAAAATGGAACCCCTAAAAATGCCCCAGTTGCACCAATGTAGTAATGGGTTCATATTGGGGGTTCCATTTTTGGATCCTTAAGGGGGTCTGGGATATACTTAGGGTTGAAAGGGCTTCCATGTAGCAGCCCCAGTGGGGCAGGTATATACCAAAGAGCTACATGGACCCTTTGTGGCTGTAACCTGCCCAAAAGCTCGTGTTTAGGCTAGTGCAGTGGGTGGGCTTGGGATGCCTGTTTGGATCTCGGTGCTTGAAAGGTTTTATCTTTTGAAATTTCCGATAGTCCTGGTGTAGACCCCGAAGCGTGTAGAACGATGACCCTACTCAGAAAAAATCCGGCCTTTGCTGCAGCTTTCCATGTTGTCATGTTGTCTGAACTCCACTGCAGTGTATTTATGAAGGCCTGGCAGGATTATCACCCTTTCTTGTGTACCCTAAATCACGCCAACCAGGGACCGTACTCTTTTTTTTGGTGGGGGGGGGGGTGTCTAGTTAAGTCTTTTTTTGGTAGTCGGAATTATCCTAAAAGGCAATTATGCATCATTATGCATAAGGCTCATACTGTAAGGCATACGCCGTAAATCCTTACTCGTTGTTAGCACAAACATGGAACTCCGGAAGAAGGCTCTATGAAAACGGGATCATTTTTTCCAAGTTGCCTTTCTTTTGGGATCATTTCCTCCATGTTTGCATGGGTGAACATACTTGCCTAGCCATGCTGTTTTTCTTAAGCTTGTGTGAACACTCATTGTTGAAACTGGAAAGGATGATTGATGTTACGTCGGCCCCCATAAGCCCTTCCCCCTGCTCTTGCATGGTTTGTGTCGGAAAGCAGGTGCTTCTTCATCCATCCTCAGTGTAAAGTGTGATTGAAGAAAGGCTTTCAAAGCAGGACCAGCATCTGAGTGCGGACTCTACAGTCCATCAGCTTTCGTACATTTTACATGTTGGGTAATGTTAGGGCTCTGTTGGGGTTATATTGGGACCATGGACAATAAAATGGAAACTACTATTTAGATGCATAGAATTTTTACAAGCCACTTGCGATGAAACCACAAAGCTCAGTAGATTCCACAGAGCACAGTCTGACTTCTGAGGCATCAGTACTTCGTTGCCGAGGAGCGTTGCAGTGGGAGCGTGCTCTCACATTGCAGCAGCAGATGGAGGACATCTGCCGTTGTGGTGTAGGAGTTTGGGTGGTGAAATCGGGCGTGGGGTTTAGAAGTTTGAACTTAGATTCGCAACTTTGGACGTTTTGTTGCGTGTGTAAGGCCACACGTAGGCCGCCAAGAGCACAACGGCTTTGCCAGGCCTGTAGCATGTCCAGTCACAGACCGGATGGTAGAATACGATGATTCCTACTAAGTATTATGTGCATTTTGTACTGGCAGTGGCAGTACTTCTGTACAGGAGCAGCAGAGGTACTTGTACTACGACCAGTGCATACCCCGTACCCGAATTCAACTATGCATCCGTGGATTAGAGCTTTGCCGGAAGCAGCCAGTAAGGGCCTCAGATTGTGAATCCCTACGGGTCCAAGGACACAAATGCTAGGGTTTTAGGGCCCAAATACCATTAATATCAGCCTAATTCAGCGTATTTGGGCCCCAAAACCCTGTTATTTGGGTCCTTGGACCCTTAGGGAATGATTTGGGGAATGCACGGGCCTCAGATTCTCAAATTGAACACGCTCGCACCTTGACAAGCCCTAAAGGTCCGACTGCCCAGTAACTACATATGTCCCCACAACCTGCATTAGCCCAAATCCCAAATACCTGACTATGGGGTACTTGGACCCTCTAGTAAGGATAATGCCATCATTCTAAAACTTTAAGCAGCCTGAACACCATAAACCCAACACATTCAACCCTAAACCCTATACCGCGCGTTTTGTAAAAAAAGCTGTCAAGAGAATTTCGCGCCCTGGAGTTTTGTCAAAACAATCCTTGTTGAACAGTTTAGTGTGTTTAGGGTTTAGGGTGGTTAGGGTTTAGGTTGTTTGGGGTGTGTAGCGTTTAGGGTTAGGTAGAAGCCCCACCCAGCAATAGTAACTGTAGTGACTATAGGGGATAAGGGTGATTATATCAGGATCCTCTTAAATGTCAAGTATACAACTCTCACAGGGTGGGGGGGTCCACCTACGCTTAAAGTTCCCCCCGGCCCCACAATCTTGTAGTAAATCCCCTTTAGATAGAATATGGCTTTGGGTATATTATAGTAAGATCCTCACATACCCCATATTCTATCTACTTAAGGGGTACTACATCCCCATATACCCCCCTCACCTCGTAAGGGCAGCCTCTAAACCCAACACCCCCTAAACCCTCAACCATCTTGTAAAAGCAGCCTTAGTTCGAGAAACTGTCACATGAACAGTAGTTTATATGGGGATACTTATAGTACCCAATAAAGAGTTTAGGGTTTAGGGTTTAGGTCCTTTTTTCGGGGGGATCATATTTTTATACAAGGACCCTAAACCCTAAATAATTAAATGTAGTCTTATTGGGTTCAACCACCTACTCACATGTTGCGCAGGAGGATGCAGGTCGCTGGGAGCCATCGGATGAAGCTCTCGACCTTCGAAGGCCCCAAACAAAGCCATGTAGGGGTTTCCCCAAATTGGGGGCACCTTTTTGGGGTTCCCTATAATAAGGATTCTAGTGTTTGGGTGTCTGTGGTGGGGTACCCCTATTTTGGGAAACTACCATGTAGAATCCTCAGGACCCTTGACAGTATCAGTCCCTTCTGCTCCTCATGAGGTTGTTAGAACTTTGGCCCCGCAACCCTGTTCTGCTTATTTAGACCTCTACATGCAAGTCCCCCTACTATTCAGCAACTGGTCCCCCTAATATCATTCTGCATAGGGTTTAGGGTTTAGGGAGTTTATAGGTTGTGGAAGATGTATAACAGTAGGGTGTGTGGGAGAACGCAAATCGCAGGGGCAGGGATTAGTCATTGCTTGGCGGGTTTTCACCCATGATGCATGAGAACATCCTTCAAGCTGTGCTTAGACCCTGGACCCCAGACCCTTGAAACTTGATTTCGTTTTCTGCTGAACTTTCTTGACCACGTTCCTTTGATAGATCTTGCTGCGGCAGATGGGGACATCTGAAGTTATGGCTTGAGGTTGAGATACCAAGAAAGCCCGTCATAATCAAACATAGCCTTTGGGGTTCAGAAATTGCTTCTGGTCTCCTGGATGCCTATTGAGGCAAGTAGCTCAAACGAACAGTAAAAGATCGTGTGCAGCTTGAGTATCCGGCCAGGGTTTAGGATGTAGGGCTTGAGGGGATTCAGGGCTCAGGCCGTAAGTGAAAACTAGGAGCTGGATCTCTGCTGAAGAACCCATCTAGAGTTGTATTGTAGATAAAACCAAAAGCAACCCCTTCATGAGCAGTGCCGTCTTGACACTCACCCGGTCTTCTGCCCTAGGCCTACAACTTTGAATAATGTCCCCGCCCTACAATCGTCCTTCAACACTACAACGGTAGCTATACTACTAGGTACCCCGGTGGTACCCTTTTCCCCTTTTATTTTGGGGTCTCCTTACTAAAGCAGAACAGTAGCAACAAGGGTACCCTTATCATGAAGGAGTTGCTGGGGAACCTAGACTATGTCCTTCAAGGAATTTCCAAGGGACCATTCAGGGTGGACATAGGGGTCCCCTCCTGTACTTTAGCATAGTCTCTAATTTTCAATAAGGAACCCATGTTCCGCAGTTTAGGGCTTAGGGAACCCCCAGACAGGGACCGATCATTTTTACACAGTCCAGCCCAAGCCTTACTGCAGGGTCAAGGGGACATAGTAGTAAGCTGGTTAACTTGGGAGTAGCTGGTGTTGCTATCTGGCTTATATGTGTTGTAAGTATTCCAGTATACTCACTAAGGCCCCCGGAGCCTCCAACAGTAAACCCTAAACCCCTAAAGAAATGATGGCTTCCATTCTCCTTTCCACTGCTTACTAAGCTTAGGGTTCTTTTCCATCATCCCTATATAACCCCCAATATAACCCCAATATAACCCCAATAGTCCCCCTAACTCTCCAAGTAGTGCAGTCTGCTTGATATGTGAGGAAAGCTCGCAATGCTGCCATCGCGGCACTTGCCGGCTCCTGGTGCTTCTCATCTACTTTGTGGGAACCCTAAACCCGAAACCCCTAAACCCTTAAACCCCTGGACCCTTAAACCCTAAACCCTAATCTTTGTGGGGATAATGGCTTCGGATTTTCAGGTGTAGGGTTCAGGGCTTAGGGTTTTGCGGGCCTTGTGGGATCGAAGGTTCAGGATTGAGAGGTTTGCCCATTGCTGTTACTTACCTCGGTTGCTTACTCTACCTGTGAACTACCAGGAAAAACAAGAGCTTCCTTGCTCTAGCAGCTGTTACTGGCAAAGCATGGCAGCGTCCTGGAGTGCCCTCATTCCAAAAATTAAGTCCTCAAGCTAATCCTTGGAACGGAGTTTGCCAAAAATGAAGTCTGCCGTATAGATTGTGACTGAAGTGACTTAACTTGCAGCCGTACCCCTGAACCCTAAACCCTAGGTCAGCCCTCAAAAGATGCTCGCCCCACTACTCGATTCTCATGGGTCCTGTGCGTACCTCATGCTTAGGGTTAAGGGTTTAGGTTTTTGGGCTCAAAAACCCGTCCCTTGAGAGCAGCCGACCGACACCCTGAACCCTCTGCCCAAGACCCTAAGCCCTGAGCCCTAAGCCCAAAACCCAATAAACCCTAGGTTTAGGGTTCCCTAAGCCCCGAATAAAGCCACCCAGCCCAAACTTTCCCAAATAGGGGAACCCCAATGTAGTCTCAACATATTTTAGTCCTTATTATTGGGAACCCCAAAAAGTATCCCTAACTTTGGGAAATGTTCAAATGAGCTCCCTGAGGTTGGCGCCAGGCCCTGGCATTATTTCGGAGAGCGAAGCACTATGAGAAGGCCTGGTAATTTCAGGATTAAGGATTTAGCGTTTAGCGTTTGGATTTCAGTGTTAGGGTTTCAGGTTTAAGGTCAAGATTGAATTATAAGAGGCCTAAAACTTGAGCCCAGCAAATCTAGCTAGCCCTTGGAGATTTGAGGCCGAACTCCTACCTACCAAGTTCAGCCATGCCAGAAATTTCAGGCCAGGGCTTTGGGGAAAAGGGTTTAGGGTTAAGGGTTTAGAGTTAAGGGTTTAGAGTTAAGGGTATAGGGTTAAGGGTGTTGGGTTCAGGGTTTAGGGCAAGAAAATTCTAAAAGGTAAGGGCAATCCTAGGCTATAACCAGGTAGCATCTTACTGTTGCAGATGAGTATGAGTATAGCGAACAGTAGAGCTTCAGGTGTAGTCTACCAGAAATATACATGTTTATGTACGTATATATGTACGTATATATATATATGTATGTATAGAAATATGTTAATCAGGGTTTAGGTTGTGGAGTTGAAGGGGCCAGGAGCCTTAGCAAGTGTACTGTACCCATAGCCGCAAATCACCCCAGTTACGCACATTGTTAACCTACTATGTGGCCCTGCGCCCTGAGCCCTACACCGTTACACCCCAAAACCTAAAACTCTAGACCCTACATTCTGAAAAAGAACAGCTTCTTTTTTTCCGAGCCTTTATAGCCTGCTAAAGCCCCAAAACCCTAAATCCTGGAGCCTGTAAACCCTATGAACCCTATGCACTCCAAAAACCCTATAAACCCCAAACCCTCAAGACAAGAGGATGCCTTCACATTATCGTCGGCAGCCGCCGCAACCTCCTCGGCGCGTCAGTGGCAGGCAGTGCCAATCAAATTTGAACTGCTGGCTTTGAGGGTTTAGTCACTAGGGTTTTGGGTTTAGAATCTGAGTTTCAGTTCAGTTGTTCATGCAGACAAAGCCGTTTAAAGAAGGTCGTAGGTCTCGTTTAGGGCTTTCGGGTTCAGGATTAGGTCTTGGGGTCGGCGGTAAACTCCCATAACTCTACATCTCATGCTGATGGGAGCGACTTTGAGCCTAATAAGCTAGCCCCTAAGGGCCCAAGGACCCAAATAATAGGGTCCCTTTAAAGGGGCTTTATAGGGGTATATAGGGTTTAGGGTTTAGGGTCCAAGGACCCAAATAATAGGGTTTTAGGGCCCAAATACCATTTATATTATAGTAGTTGGGCCTATTACCGTTTTGTTTGGGTCCTTGGACCCTTAGGGTAGGATGCAGAGCCTCTTCCATGTACATGCGACCTAAGCGAGGTTAGTGTTGAGGAACTTAATGAAGTTACCATATTATCCCCCTATAATGGAGAATCAAATGGAAAAGGAAATGGAACATGAAATGGAAACTGGGGTAATATAGGGGCTTAAGGAACTTGAATTATATAGGGCTTAGGGTTGAGAGTTCAGGTTTTAGGGCTTAGGAATATTGGTATATAGTGCATAATAGGGTTTTGCTTGTTAATCATAGTACCCTCATTTTAGTTCCTTAGCAGCAACCCAGTACACCCTCCAAAAGAATTCTGGGGACCAAAATTGCTATCTGCATCTTCATCTGACAAGCAGGCGGTATCCCAAGCTGTTTACTGTTCGTTCACTTGAATAAGATGCCCGCGCACGTGGAGGGTCTGGGGGACCTAGTAAGTAGGTTAAGAAAGGGGATACCTGGGGAGACTATATGGCCTATAGGGCTTATAAGTACGTATACTTACTAAGTATGCTGGTTACATGCTTGGACGCAGCCTGCCCAGGGAAGCAAGGGAGGACCCCGCAAGCCTAAACGGCAGAGCTACAAGCTACCCTGCGACTCCCTGAGCATTAAACCCTAAAGCCTAAACCCTAAGCCCTTAACCCGAAACCCGAAACCCCAAACCCTAAACCCCTAAACCATAAAGCCTACAGCGTCAAACCTATAAGCCCGCAACCTCTTGCCCTGAAGGCTTCAGCCCTAGACGCAGTGGCCTTGAGCCCTTAAGCCTCAACACTTGACCCTAACCCTTATAAACCCTATAACTAGAGACCCTTTAAGCCCTTAAGCCTTGAACATTCTCAACCCTACACACCCTGTAAACCCTAATAACAAAGCCTAACCCCTAAATCCTAAACCTGCTGCACTCCCCCAAACCTTCTGCACCCCCCCCCCCTCCCCTGAAAACCCACCCTAAACCCTAAACCCTAAACCCTAAACCGTGTGGCTGAAGCCGAGACAGGAAGCTGCGACTTTGCTGCTGGAGGCAACAGCTCATAATGGAGACTCAAAGTTATATGAGCTACAGTCTAAACTCCTCAAAGGAGTTATTTTGGGGATTATATAGTGGACTACTATAGGGACTTTTAAGGGGGACCTGGACCACTTGGATTGAAAAGTGCTCAGGGTTTAGGATCTAGACTTGGCTAGGCTTTAGGGCTTTCATAGGTGTTCTAGTACTTGGGTGTGAATGTCTTTATGAAAACCCCGGTGTTTAGGGTTTAGGCCCTAGGGTTTAGGGCTTTAGGTTTAGGGTTGGGTGGGCTTGGAGTAAGGAGTTTAGGGTTTAGGGTCTAGCGGCTCAAGGTTGCAAAGGATGAAGGGTTTAGGGTTTAGGCTACACTAAGCCCTAAAACCCTTAACCCTAATCCCTGGACCCTGGACGTCCTTCCTGTTTGGTTCTCGCCTTTTGAAACCTCGCACCCTACCTAGAACCCCCAAACCCTAAACCGTAAACCCTAAACCGCGCATACCAGTACTATTAGCCTTGCTACCCATAGGTTTGGGGGTTCCAGGCTTTTTTGGGTATTTGGGAGGTCTAGGGAAACCCTTCCTTATTGGTTCTTAGTAGAGAATAAGGGAATACAATCCCTAGATAAACCCTACAAATTACATTCCCTTATTCTCTACTACGCTCCAATAAGTTTCTGCGTATATCCCCCAAAAATCAGGACATCCAAGCTCCAGGAGGGCCCAGACTATCGTATACTAGGTTGCTGTTTAGGAGCTTAGGAGCTCCTGAAGCCTTTGCAGAAACTGGGAGGCTGTACAAACCATGCCATAATTGCCCTTATATAACCCCCTATATAACTTCCCATATGGTTCTAGGGGATCTAATTTTTAGATCCCTTTGGGGGTCTGAGTGGGCAACCTCTTCTTCGTCCAGATCACCGAGAGCCTGAACACCGACAGCGAAGTCCCCTCAGTCACCTCTATGGAGTCCATACAGCTCAGCTACCAAGGCGCCGAAAGGCAGAGGAAGGACATTTCTCAGCTGCCAACTTTCGCAAAACGATCTTGTTGCCACGAAATAACATGAGTTGTTGAGGTCTTGAAGAGGAGCTTGAGGTTTACCATAATACAGGTATGTAGGGTTTAGGGTTTCAGGTTATGAGAATATGGGTATGTAGTAAGTAGTAGGGTTCCCTCATTATAGTGACTGAATTTATCGGCTGCTTCCCTAAGGCTTCATTGCATATTCTTGACAGGGATCCTACTGGGGGCTAGTATTATATGAGGATTATATAGGGGTTATATTCCCTTATTCCTACTAACCACCAGCAAGTTATTGTTTCTGAAGATGAAGTTCGAGTCCTGGAATCCCCATCAGCATAGAGGATCCAAACCTCAACAAGCCAACATCTCCTTGGCCCTAGGCCCTGCACCAATTCCTACTTCTTCCGCGGATGGCAAACAGTGGACGCTAAGAGTTGGAGCAAAAGTCAGAAAAAAAGACGTTGTGATAGTAACAGTGTGAGCATGATTAGAAGTATGCTTGATGCTTCTCAGCAGGTTCAGCCATATAAGAGGTCTCAAAACAATCGCTACAGAATCTTTGGGAAAGGTCCACCGACAGACGCTAGGCATCTACAAAATTGGAAGCTCCCCATCATATCGCGGCAACACTCTCAATCCTTCAGCCCCACGTTTCAGGGTTCAGGATTTAGCGTCTATGGTATATGGTCTAAGTTTGTAAGCCCTTCGGCCTTCATCCTAGTCTCTTCACCGCATCCAGAACCAGACCCCATACTGTAGCAGCCTAAAGAAGTACCAATAGCTTTTTGAGGTTTACAGCAGCAAAAGATGCCCTAGACCAGAACTACAAGGGATCTAGAGCCATACTACTGCGACTATTGGTACTTGCCCTCATGAGCCCCTATACTAACCCACTGTCCATTCTTTTTCCCATTTGCTTCTCCATTTAACTTAAACCCTACATACCCCC
>CAJNIZ010004542.1:777-11416 GCA_905231905.1 Symbiodinium pilosum | reverse complement strand
TTTAGGGGTCCAGGGTTTAGGGTTTGGGGGTTACGGATTAGTGTATGGTGTCCGCGGATTAAGGTTTGGGGTTTGGGGTTTAGGGCTTGGGGGTTAGTGTTTAAGAGATTAGGGTTCGGCTTTCAAAGTATACATATAAGGCCTTTCGCCGCAAACTTTCCGGATCTTCTCCGCATTAATCACGGTGAGCCGTGCATTCAATGAATAACTATCCCTCACATTGGCCACCCGACAGGTTGCCCCGCCAGGGTCTAGGGAGTCTAGGGCTTAAGGTTTGGGGGTTTAGGGGTTTAGGACCCTAAACCCTAAACCCTAAACCGGGGGGTTTAAGGTTTAGGAAGGTTAGGGCCACTTTCGATGAGTTGGCGGGGGGACGCCAGTAAAGACCCCAACATGCTAGCCGTAACCCTCGTTGTAAGTGCCATCAGAAGAGGATTCCTAGTTTGCGGAAACCCCCACTCCTTAGGGTTTAGGGTTTGGGGTTTAGGGTTTAGGATTTGGAGTTGAGGGCTTAGGGTTTAGGTCTTAGGGCCCAAGAACGCATAATTGACATACTCAAGGAGCCCAAGTAATTATCAATCTCATCTCTGAGAGCTCTTATACTATGCGTACACCAGGAATCCAGAACCATGAATGCTTTTGGTCTTCATTTACGCTTCTACATCATGCAGATGCCTTGTGCAAGGATCTGACTCAATGAAAGGTTTCTTGATCTGTGGAACCTCAAGGACTATCTCCAACGCGAAACCACAACGCATGTAGGGCAAAACCCCAGAAACCCTAAACCCGGTTGCGGTGAAGGAGCTCAAACTATTTTACAACTGCACAGTAATCATTTCATTCATGTTCCGTCCATAATGTGACGGCAACTTTAATTCAAACAAACTCCTTCACAGCAACCAAGAACCATGAAAACCTGTCGCACGCCTGGATTGCATAGCGGACGGCTTGCCAAGCAACCGAGAGGAACGGATCCTGGCAGTAACAGCCCAAGCCCCTAAACGCATCTAGAGATCCACCTGCCGGGTTCTCCGAAGTTACCCAATGGTAGCACAGGGTATGGTATTGGGGACTTTGGTTTCTAGATCTTCCCTGGGTCTGGGTATCTGGTTCAAGGACTACCTAGACCCTCCAAATTACCCTCGACTAAGCGTACAGGAAAACCTAAAACCCTAAACCCCGAACCTAAACCCCTAAACCCTAAAACCCTAAAGCCCTAAACCGTGAACCCCTGAACCCCTAAACCCCTACACAGGTTTCCATGCGTTGGGGCCCAATGCCTTCAGCTTTGACAGGATGGCAGGCTTTACGTTTAATTTAAAGAAGGAATATAGGTTTCTACAAGGTTCTATAGAGAGTTGTATGGGGTTGTGTGGGGTTGTATGGGGTTGTATAGGGGAATATAAGGTTTATATCGGGTTATACATGGTTCTATGGAGTTGTATAGGGCTGTATGGGGTTGTATGGGCGTATATAGGGCTTATATAGGGCTATATAGGGTTTAGACGTGGAGAGGCGGGGACATTCTGGAAGCTCTGACGGATATTCTAAACAAAAGCGCGCTCGAACATAAAAATGTAACCTGAAACGGGGGCTCCGCCAAGAAGCTCCAACTTCATAGGGACACGATGAGGCTCCACACCCCCAACCCTAAACCCTTAACCCCCGCGACAAAGGTTGACAGAGCAAGACCTTTTGAAGGTTCCGGGTTTAGGGTCGAGGACTTTAAGGTCCAGGGTCCAAGGTTTAGAGTGTAGGTTTAAGCCTTATCTAACCCGCCGACCTCATCGCAGATGCGATGGAGAGGGCCAGCTCCTCAGCCTTGGTAACGAGGGGGCCCTTGACCGCCGTCTCTTCCACATCCGCGATTTTTCTCGACACGGACATGCTCCTGACCACCTTCGGAGACTTTTGTGGTGGCTGCAGGGTGATGGCCCGCGACCCCCCGCTTGCCCGCGAGGCGGCCTGTTGGAGCGACCACTTGGACCCCAAATGTATGTAAAATAATGGTCCTTATGGCTGGTATTATGCGTTTAGGGCTATTATTTTACATATTTTTGGGGTTTAGGCGCTTCTGATGCATAGCAGGAACCACCGAACGCGCGTACGCGGGTTGCTGCTTGGCAGCGTGCTGCCGGGCAGTATGGAGGAGACGCACGGCTTTGGGTACGAGCCTGCCGAACATCTCCACGGCGAACGGTTCAGCGGCCCCATCCTGAACAGCCGCTTGGCGAACATGCTTGTCCGCGCAGGGGTGCCGAACGGTGACGTTCCCAAGCGAATGCGACATCGAGTCGCGCCTTGTGCCGTCAGTGCGGCGCCAGCCCGGCACCTCGACCTTGCGGGCCGGCACACTGGCCCCGGCTGGCGGAGTAATGCCCACGGTTCGTCAGCAATACGGGAGTGGCGGTACAGTTTGGGGTTTGGGGTGCTGGGGAGCCCAAATTGCAGGGACTCGCAACTCCCCCCCTAAAAAAAAGAATCCCTGAACAACAAGACGCCAGTTTTTGGAAACCGGATCCCCAAACCCCAAACCCCAAGTCACCGCGAAATCCTGAACCCTACACCCCTATAAACCCCAAACATCACGCCCTAGACCCTAAACCCCTAAACCCTAAACACACCTGCCAGCCTCCTCTTGCCCGGCAGAACTTGACTCCTCCTGGACGGTGGAGATTATTGGGGAGCTCAGGATTGACACAGGCAGGGTTAGGGTTATGTAGGTAGTGTTCAGGGTTTACAGGGCTAAATGGAATAGTGTGGAGAATCAAATGGGAAAGAACTAGGTAGAGATGGATAGGAGTCTAAGGCTCGAAGAAACTAGTCGCTTCCCTCTGGTACTAAACACCCTCCTACCCGGTTTAGTGTTTAGTGTTCAGGGTGTAGGGCTTAGGGGGACATGGCGTAGGTAAAGGGTGAGGGGTGCGGGGTCCAATAGAAGTCAGGACTGGAAGTGCTTATGAGGCTGCTTGTATGGCACGGAAAGGTTCTTTTTAGATGCACCACAAAACAAGGATGTTTTGGCAAATGCCAATGCAGGTATGTTCAGGTGGGTTGTTACGTGCTACAGTACACCTGTGTCCTTTCATCAGCCTGCATGGTAGCTACCTAGACATCTGACGCATGTCAGGGGCTGTTGATACAGAAAGTACCCTGCAAACCGTTGAACAAAATCTGCGCAGAAATGTAGGGGTGCCCGAGGCAAAGCCTTTGCAACAAAGGTTACAGTGATGGAGATGTATCAATCCTGTTTTCGGAAACCCATGTCCGCTTCCTGCAACAATTACTCAAGTTGCTCAGCTCGCTGGCCTCCAGGAACAGTGAACTTCTCAGCATGTAGTAGGGTCTTATACAAATGACACAGATACTGAAAGGCTTACTCATCCGGTAGAATATGAGTGGGTCATATGCATATACATCAAACAGTGCAAAGATAAAAGTTGAGCTACCAAGGACATATGCTTATCCTTTTAATAGAGTATAGAGGATCCACGCTTCGAGATCACTCCAGTCCAGGTACCCCCATCCTTCCCCGAGCTAACATTAAAGCCCGCCTAGGTACGCGAAAGCGCCTCGTGTTCCCAGTCCCGACAGACATGACATGCCCCCCATCTAGCATAAGGCCATATCTAAGTCCCCACGAACCATGACTTCTCCGTAAAACTGTTCTAAACCCTCTACACCGTCACAGGACTCAGACCATGGCCCTTTGGACAAGAGGCGGGACAGTACCCCTGTGCCCCCTTTAAGGCTATATGAGATCTTAAAAAAAAACAACGGGAAACCACCCGGAAAAGCCGGCAAACCTTCTTTATGCCCTAAACCTTGTACCCTAAACCCTGTACGAGGGTGTTCCTCCAATCCAGGGCTTTGATAAAGGCTCATAAGCGCTACAAGCCCTAAGCCCTGAACTCTACTCGCGAGCTCATGTGAAGCAATAAGCAAGATTGTTAGAATGAGCATGTAGCTGCGAAGTTACTTTGGCGGACTTGTGACGACCCTGCTTCGCTGCTTTGAGAGAGGACAATAGTCTTGTCAAAGCACGGCTTGCAGGTCCCATGCTATAGGGTTTAGGGTTTAGGGAGGATAAATCCCCCTTTAGATCCCCCTTTGGGAATTCCAAGAATTAGTGATCCTCTTGTAGGGATCCTGATAATACGTGTCCTAGTATATGTGGGTTTATGTTGCGAACCCCAACTTATTCAAAATCCTTTGTATACTGCGTAAGGAACCCCGACTTACATACCCTATATATACATATATATATATAGAGTTCTATTTACACTTCTCTTATAGAGCACTGTTCGGGTGTAGATGGTACCCATTCCCTTCGTCTGCATCGGCCTCCGCAGCTGCCAAGTCGAAGACAGCATCGATGTCTCGGCTTAAGGTTCACAGTTTAAGGGTTTTTAAGGCTAAGGGTGCAGGCATCCAAACTAAGTCACGCCTGAGTGTTTGGGTTTAGGGTTGAAGTGCATCATAGAGGAAGTCCTTCCAAGTCGTGAATAGCCTGCTTTCACTATGCAAACGCATGCAGGTTCGTGCACCATGCTAGGCTTGAACAAACCCAAACTACTGGCCATCTAGTTGACGGCTATGACTAAGGGCCTCAAGTGCAGATTCAGGGTTCGAGATGTCCCACAGGTAACCCCCGTGCCATCTGAAAGCCGAGAGCTGTATATACTCCTTTCTTTCCATAGAGATCTAACCCTAAACCCTGACACCTAATCCCTACACCTTAAACCCTAAACCCCAAGCCCTAAACCCTCAAGCCCATAATATGAACTTACCATTTCTTAGGGCTGTAAACTTTACTTACCCTCAAAATTTCAAAGCTTGAAGCTCAAAATAACACCCAAAGACCTTTAAGTAATGGTACCCTAGAACCCTAAACCCCCTAAACCCCAATTAAACCCCAATGAAGAAGGCTCAAACTTCCTTGCATTCACACACCTCTCAGACTTCCTTTCTTTCACAAACATCTTCTTCTATAGCCTAGAGATCCAAGTGAGCTACAGTCTAAACTCCTGAGAGGGGGTTATATAGGGGACTATGTAGGGTTGGGGTTTTAGGGTCTAAACTCCTGAAAGGGGGTTATATAGGGGGTTCTATAGGGGAGTCTTAGAGGGGGTATTAAGAGAGATACTGGGAGTTTAGACTATAGCCCAAATAGCCCCGTGTAGGTAACATTTCCAGTCTTTAGTAGGGCCCCGTGTAGGCAATATCTATGTACTCGAACCCCCTTAGAGCCCTAAACCCTGAACCCTACACCAATGGCAAACCAAAGCAAAGTAGCATCATCACATCGACATCAAAGCATCGGCTAGCACTGAAGGAGAAGCGCACCCCCACTACACCGCAAAAGGCACTGCATGAGTATGCCAAGAATACTTACTTCGATTTATAGGCGTGGCATATGTTGTCATATAGGGGTTATAAGGCACAAAGGGGTTCTAGGGATTATGTAGGGTCTGGGGTCTAGGGATCAGAGTCTTTGGGTTTCATAAGAGCTTGCACCAACAGAGTCGCAGAGACAAGTTTTGGGGAGCGCCTGAACGATACCTCTAAGGGTTTAGGGTTTAGGGCGAACGATACCCCTGAAACCCTACATGCAGACGAGTAACCAAGTAAAGTCTTGGGCGTTGCTTTGGGCAAGTCATATGGGCCATTGCCTAAACTCCTAGTATCCCCCTTAGGAACCCATATAGTACTCCCCTACGAAATCCCCTAGCTCACGCCCCCTTGCGGGAGTTTAGACTACTGCTCATATTGCTGACGTGCCGACAGCAACGTATACATTGTCCTACACAACTTGGCCGTATTACGCCTCTGCTTCCTCGCAACACGGGCAAGAAACGCAAAACCACTGTAGGGGACTAAAGAAAAGCCAATTTTGTCGTTATAATCCCTACATAACTGTAGTATCGTATACCAAAAGACTAGTTTTAGCTCAGTAGGTCCGTAAATACTCTCTAGACCCTGCTGCCATTTCAGTTCTCTTTTTGTTTTTGGTTTCTTCATCATTCCAATTATCAAGGCCCCTAAGCCCTAAACGTGACCCTACGCATTCATGCCGTTTGCGCTACCTAACACCCCTAAACCCTAAACACTAAACCCTAAGGGGATCCCCACAGCCCTAAACCCTAAACCCTAAATCCTAAAACCCTAAACCCTAAACCCTAAATCCTAAACCCTAAACCCTAAATGCTAAAAAGGGATTCCCCCAAAAAACTTTAGACCATTGGGAGATGGCCGGGCGCGCGGCATTGCACGTAGCGCTCCTTGCGTTCCTGCATGAGAAGGGTGAGAACCATGAAGCTTGGATTTATAGGGTTTGGAGGTTTAGGGTTGAGGGGTTTAGGGGCTTTGGGGGTTTAGGGGTTTAGGCTTATGTTGGGTACTGCCCCTACCCGGAAACAGTCTATAATTGGGGGGTAATCTTACGGGCTGTATATAATCATCTAGTAATCTGTTACTGAGTGGGGGCAGAACCAAGCACTATGGGGATTCATAGGGGATACATAGGGTTTGATAGGGCTATGTGGTGCTAGAGGGCGATACTGGACTCTATGGGCATATGGGTTATATGTACAAATAGGTTTAGGGATATTACGGATTTGTGGAGATTCGAATGGAAAATGAAATGGAAGCTTGTATCTGATTCAGGATCTAGGGCTTCGCGCTGAGGGTTAGGAAATTAGAGAAATCGAGAACCCAGAGCAACATCGAAGGGAAACTGCAGGCCTTATGGGGGTTGTAGGGCTTGGGAAAGAGGATTTTGGGGAATGTTAAAAAACAGATCCATAACACCACAAGGGGTTAACATTCCTGATAATTCAGAGTTCTACTGTTTCGTGTATTGAGGTCGAAAGTTTTGCGCTTGAACCCAAACTACTCCGCGGACCCTACGCCCAAAGCCCTGAACCCAAAACCCCAAGCACCCAAACCCTACACCCCCAATCCCTCCCATCCTGAATCCAAAACGCTAAACGCTAATCCAAAACACCAATTCCTGAACCTTCAGCCTCAAGCCTACCCCTTAGGAGGACCCCCCACCCTGTAGTAGTGATATAACAGGAATATAAGAGGACCCTGAGGTAGCTACTATTATTCTTTATAGTCACTATTACTGGGTGGGGGGTCCACCTAACATACACCCTTAACCGTAAGTCCTCAACACTACCTAAGAACTTATGTCCTACCCTTGGATTCCTGATCTTGTATACAGACGATGCTGGACATAATTGAAATTAGGCACCTCAAGAAGGGGTAGGGTATAATGTAGACCCATGATTAGTAAACCCCCTCCTTTTAAGGGCATTGACAAAAGGATCCCTCTTATAATCCCTATAAAAGGGGAGGGTGTGTATTAAACAGGGGTCTGTGTTAGGAGCCCAGGTACACCCTAAACCCCTAAACCCTACCTCTGCCAGAGCTCGGCACTTGGCAGCTCGGCGAGCAACGCACCTCGATCCAGTCGGCGTAGGGTCTGTTGGTCGAATTTAGGGTTCAGGCTTAGGGTTTACCGTTTCGGATGTAGGCAATTAGCGTTTATAAGGTCTAGTGAATAGGATTTGGTAGTTTCCCAAAATAAGGGGACCCCAATATAGACCCCAAAATACTATAGTCCTTATTCTAGGGACCCCCAAAAGGCTACCCCTAATTTTTGGGAAACTACCATGTGGGGTTCTGACCTAAGGATGGACGTTGCGCTACAGCAAGGGACTTTCGAAGTTTAGAGCCAGGGCTCGTCACAAGCTGGAAACCAGAGCCGCTGGGACACAGGGCTTAGGACATTTGACCTTCTTCGGATTTCTCCTGAAGGCCCCTTGAGATCCTTGTGGGATCTGTTTGGCAGAAATCTGGAGAATGCTAGAACCCGGGAACCTCCTAAATAGTAGTTTCCATTTTGTTTTCCATTATCCCTATACAACCCCTATATTACCCCTATTATAAGGTAGTAGCTTCCATTGTCTTTTCCATTATCCCTACTCCTTTTTTGAAGTTGTCTTCTGAAGGTACTGTAAGGACCGGCTTCAACTGATGGATCTGACTTGGAGCTTCTGTTAATTAGGATTTAGGGTTTAGGGGTTTAGGATTTCATGCCAAGGACATTTTTCAACCTGGAAGAGAGTTAAAGTACCTACCTGGGCCCCAAAAGCATGTAAAATAATGGCCTTTATGGCTATCATTATGGGTTTAGGGCTATTATTTTACATACTTTTGGGGGTTTAGGTCACTCCATTTTGCGTGAAAGCCCAAGATGTCGAAGCCCCTACACTGAAAAACCCTATAACCCTAAACCCGAAACCCTAACAAACGACCTGAACCGTGGACCACAGTTGAAAACCTGCAGCCCCGTAACCCTTACCGCAAGCAAGGCAAAGCAATGGCCCAAACCCACTAAAACATGCAAAAACAAACAGTTCCCTAAGGGTCCATGTATCAAATAATTAGGTACTTGGGGCTTTGGTAGACCCTTAGGGGTTTTCTATATGGGAGACGATCTAAAGGTCGGTTTGCGGAAAATATTTAAGGATCCTGTAGATCTAGGGTTTAGGGTTCAGGGTTTCCGGGCCAGGGAAATATGGGATCAGCTCTTTTCTAGAAGTGCAACTTTGGGGAAGATGAATGGATTTTCATACCACATTCTTGGGAGGTCCAGAAAACTCTACCTCACTGAGTTCCCAGTAACTCTGGAAAATGTTTTGCTTCCAACGCAAAACCCCAAACACTTAACTTCAATCCCTTAACCCCTAAACCCTAAACCCTAGACTCCCCAGACCCTAAGCCCTAAAACAGCGTTCTACACCCTGAACCTTCAACCCCCTCTACACCGTAAACCCTGAGACCTAAACACAAAACACTAAAAACCTAACCCTAAACCCTAAAAACCTAAACCCTAAAGACATAAACCCTAAACCCTAAAAACCTAAATCCAAAACTCTAAACCCGCAACCCCCCCTGAAGGACTTCCAGATAACGCCTGCGCCAACTCTCCGGGGCCCAAGCTGCACGACGGAGGCCATGCCTGGCTTGTACTTGGAGGGTCAGGGGGGCTTAGTAAGTAAATTAGTATGAGGGTTATACAAGGATAATGGAAAATAAAATGGAAACTACTGTTTAGGGTTTAGGGTTTGGGTTTAGGGGTTGGCGGGCCAGGGGGACTTACTAAGTAGGTAAAGATATGAGGATAACTAGGTTACTATATGGGTTATAGGGGTTATTGACCTACTTAGTAAGTCCCCCTCTCCCTCCAACCCCTAAACCCTAAACCTGAAACCCTGAACCCTAAACAGTAGTTTCCATTTTATTTTCCATTATCCCTATATGACCCTCATATTAATTTAGGTTTCTACATGGGTTATAGGGGTTATTGACCTACTTACTAAGTCTCCCTGACCCTCCAAGTAGGAGCTGCTCAGGGTTTGGGGGGTTTAGGGTTTAGGGGTGTAGGCTTTTTTCAGATTGAGGCTTGTTTCGTTCAGTTTAAGGGGTTTAGGGCTTAAAGGTTTAGAGATTAGGGCCTAAACCCTAAACCCTAACCCCTACACCCCAATGGGGTTTCGGGATTAAAGATTCTGCCTAAGGGAGGCTTCTCAAAAGCTAGGGGTTCCTTACAGATCCGAGGGTTTAGGGCTTAGGGTTTAGGGTTTTAGGGGTTAGGGTTTAGGGCAAGAAGTTCGAGTGAGGATGTTTTGAGAAGCACACCTGTCGCTTGCCTTAGGCTAAGGTGTGCAGCTTCATCCCGTTCGGACCATGTCAGCGTTTAGTATTTAAAATACTAGAGTATCCCCCTATAATGGAGAATCAAATGGAAAAGAAAATGGAACATGAAATGGAAACTGGGGGAATATAGGGATTTAAGGAACTTAATTTAAGTTGTTGAGCCATAGTCTAAACTCCTTAAAGGGGGTTATGTAGGGGATTATATAGGGGGGTATTACAGGGGTTACTAAGGGGGATACTAGGAGTTTAGACTATAGCTCATATAGGGTTCCAAAGGAGTTTTGGCGAGCGTACACATTTTGTGTTCATTTGGTCCCGAAAAGCCAGAAGCACATGAGCAGCCAGAGAGAACACAAACCAGCCACGCACACTGGACCGAATCCTCATATCAAACCCCTAAACCCTCTAAACGCTCAAGTCCAGCGGGCTTGCCTGTATGGTAGCTTCCTTCCACAACCTCACGCTCAAGCTGCTGGCAGATAATGACCTCCAGCAAACGTCTAGCGGAAGCCTATAGAGTTTAGAGTATAGGGTTTGGGTTTACAATGGCACACCAAAATCATCGGGCTTTAGCCTTTCGGGTTTCGGCATCTAGCGATTTTCAGGTTTACAGATGAGATGCCTGGCACCTATCCGAGAATGAGTCTCTGCTCCCCTCTGACTTACAATCTGGCTTTAAAGACTGCACATGTGGAAGCTCCTCGTAGTCGTTCGGAGAGCTGGTACAATGTTGCTTGCTACACCCTGCAAGAATATCCTACACCCTAAACCTTAAACCCTAAAGCGGATCCGTATCATCACCCTCAAGCTAAAAACAGGGAAGCCTGCAAAGCCTGACGAACCCAAGAACCGAAGACCTCTCAAGCTGACGACCTCCCCCCAAAGCCCAAAACCTTAGGGTTTAGGGTTT